>JAQZBX010048899.1:0-20069 GCA_029593785.1 Cabassous unicinctus | reverse complement strand
ATTGCACAGTGACTTTGATCAGAGTTGGGGATGCTGAACCCGGAGGAGAGAAAGCACATTTAATTATGATAAGAGCATAGCTTATTCTGCCAACCCTATCAAATCAGTCAATTATAACACTGGGCCAGAGTTTTCTCCCACGCTTTGTACATAAAACATAATTCTGCCACCAGCTGCTCACCAATATTTTGTTGTCTCCTCAAGAGACAACTAAATGACAAAACAGATCAGCAGAGGGTGATCTGCCAGCATAACCAATGAGATGCTCCCCCCCTCCAACCAGCCCGTCATTAGGAAACAGCTTTCTGTTTCTAAAATAAACCCTCTGAAATGATTGCCTTCCCACATCTGTGTTTCTACCTAGGAAGGAGAGACATTTCTCCTCACTCACAGGTGCTGATATTTCCCAGGAACGACTATGCATCAGTCATGAAGGTCGCTGGGGTAGTTATTCAGACTTTAAGAGCAGAGGACGCTTGCTTTTCATATTCACATTGTTAATATTAGGATGCTAGCATTCTTTGGCCTGGGCACCTACCCTTTGTCACATCAGCTTGTACTTTTTCTTTAATACTTTTTTTTCATTTTCCTTCTCACCTGACCACACTGTCCATCCACATCATCTCATCGTCCCCCTTGCCCCTCCCATGCACGACTCATTACGAGCCTACTAAGTGTAAGGTGCTTTACATGTTTGCAAGGAGGGCTAGGAAGGACAAGCTGTTTCAAACCAAAACTGGCAGTGGCTGCTTCTGCCCTGCAGGGAGGTGGCATAATAGTAGGGGCACAAATCTTACTCTTCCTTCCCTTGGCAGAGACAGTGGAGCAGAGAACTGAGAAGGAAATTTAGAACCTCTGTTGGGTCTACTGTGCCTCTGAATGGCAAGTCCGGGGGAAGATGGTCCATTGCATACAGTGATATAGTAAAGAATCTTTGCATGAGCAAAGATGGGATGGAAAGCTACACTGATTTATACAAAAAGCCAGAGCAACTGAGTTTTCTGAGCTTTCAGGAGGTGCCAGAGGAGAGAGGGCCTGAAAACAGGAGACAGAGTGTCTCTCATGAGGGACAGCAGATGAAAAATCTCTCCTGTGCTGCACCAAAAGTCCAGCAAAATGGGCCACAAACCCACAAACTTTGTAGGGTAATAATTTGTCATGGGCCAAAGAAAAAGGGTCAGGTTCTAGATCTGAGGTTAAATACTGAGCAACATATCAACAAAATACAATGACTAATAAGATCATTGGATTACTGAACTAATTCAGTGGGGGCTCAGGAAAAAAGGGGGATCAGCAAATCATCTGCCTCCCCACTCTCACTGCACCAATGAAAGTTCCAGAATGGTTGCATCATGCATGGGTGATTGTCTCATGGTGCATGAGACATAGTTCAAGCAAATTTGCTTAAATATATAAGGATTGGGCACTTAAGCTGATTTCTATACATATTCATGAATCCCAATAGCAGTTATTATTACCCCATTTAACAGGTGAGAAATCTGAGGCTTAAGAAAAGTTTTATAATTTATTCAGCCATGATTTTAAACCACTTACTTCTCATTGCAAAGTCCTGCCTACTGGTTTGAGACAAGGGATGCCTATTGTGTTTCTCTGATTGTCTTTGTAGATCCCTGTTCTAGAAAGAGAGACCTTGTAAGGGAGGTTATGAGATTTAATAAAAGGGGGACAGATAAAATAAACTCTACTCTCAGAGACAAAAAAGGAAAACAAATTTAAGCAGGCATTGAAGACCATCTCTGAAGCAAGTCAGGGACATCAGAGAGAAAAACACAACAGAAAGGGCGTTATAGTTTTCCAAACTTTTATTACCCTTCTGTAATTATTAAGACTGTATTCTGATTTGTGAAATTAAAAATTTTCCTAAGAGAGTGAAAAGAGTTCATGACGTTGAGCAGTGAAGAACTTTAGGGTCTTTATGACTTTATTTCACTTAGCAGCAAGGTTCAGAGGGAAAAGAACCCATAAAGATTAAACACATGGTGGCAGCTTCAAAGAGCAAAGACAAACAAGATAAGCCTTAGAATTGCATCAAGGAGAAAAGATGTTATGGGCCTGAGAGCATGGTCCTAGGCCTTAAGGAAGGAACATGTGTTGTCCCCTGATGTGAATGTCTATTCCTTTCCCCTAGTTTTTCTGTGAGTCAATATTTATACAACAAAGTTTATAACAATAGAGCATTCTAATACGTAGGGCCAGAGTTCCTCTTGGAGGAAAATATCCTTTTTAGAAAATGGGCTGGCCGTGGACCATTCAGATGCAGGTATAAAGTTTCCAAGGTTGACTCTTGGAGCCTTCAGAGCAAAAGAAAGCCAATCTACTATGCATAAGAAAATGGAAATGATTTGAATTATTGTTGGATCCCAGAGGGCAGGGGGCAGGAGGGAACAAGAAGAGGGTAAGAGATGGGGGAGAAGTACAGGGTGGCACAGCTGTGGCAAATCCTCACTTATGGAACCCAGAGAAGTCATCTTGGAAGAGGCATACCTACCATTCAATGTCCATTGTAATGCTAACATGTGAATCTCTCTCTCTTATCATACCCTCTATGTGAGTGGTTTTAGTTGTTTTTGTTGCTACTAAAATTCAGGAGCATATCTATGTTTCTGCTCTAGAAAAGTTAATATAGAACAGGAAAAGCACATGCAAGATGGTGAGAAGATACAAAATCAAAATGCTTCAGGAAGAGCATAAACCCAGAGTCAGATATCGGCTTGAGAAGCTCAGCGTACTAGGAATTCACAGACATTTTGTGGGGGTGGGGTGGGCCATTGGACTTTCCACATGTAATGAAGTAGAGTGTTTGGATTCCGTCTTTCTTTAGCTTCTAAGAGGGAGGGACACTCTAGCTGACAATTGTATTTATATTTGAAATTTACTATCTATTTGAAATACCCCGACTCATTTCACAGGCGATTTCAAAGTGTAAAATGAACATAACATTTTAAAATTTGCTTGAATGAACAACAAAGGGTATGTGAAAATAAATTGTGATTGTGATCTGTGTTGCCATTAAAATACAGGAAGGACGTTATCTTGGTATTCCGCAGTTGCCTTAGCTTGCAGCCTACGAGCAGCAATGTCCAGTCATGCCAGTGGAACCCATCGGTCCCTTTCTGACTGCCCCAGGTGGAGTCTGCCTTACTGGACCTCCGTAACACAGAGAACCCTATACTCTTGCCTATGGGGGCAAAAAAGTTCCCACAGCCATACTTGAGAATTTGGGCCTAGTGAAGAGGTTCTCAACTGAGCAATGTCATGGAGTTTATGGAGCCCCTAATATATAGATATATTTAGCAAAGTACTAAAACTAATTCCTTTTGGTAGTGTCTTAGTTTCCTAAGGCAGCTGGGCAAATTACAATCAACTTTATGGCTTAAAACAACAAATACTTACTGTCTCATAGTTTCAGATGCTAGAAATTCAAAATCAAGGTGTCCACAGCGCCATGCTCCATCTGAAAGCTGTAGAAGAGAATCCTTTCTTACCTCTTTCCAGCTTCTGGTGTTTGCTGACAGCCCTTGGTGTTGCTTGGCTTGCAAGTGCAGTACTTCAGGCTCTGCCCCATGGCCTCATGACTTTCCCTTCTTGTCCATCTGTGTCTTTACTCTCCTTCTTATAAAGACACCAGTCGCCTTGGATTAAGGACCATCCTACTCCAGTATGACCTCATCTAACTTACCTACTTTCAACTGCAATGATGCTATATACAATTAAGGTCTCGTATTGTTCTGGGGGACACAATTCCACCCATAATAGCTTATATATTGGAAGCATTTTTTTTTCTTTCAGCTACTCTACGTTATTTAGTCTTCTCTATAATAATTAATTCTACATTTTAAAAAGAATCAACATATGCTAGATTCAGTGCAGTTGTTGAGCTCTGATGTGTACTGGGTGATCCTTGAAGTCTGGGTGAAACTGAGAAGGTGGTAGGGGGGTGGCATGACTTCAGTGTAGGTGTCCCTACTGCCTACCTGTCACCACTGGCATTTGTCAAACGGAGCCACATATTCAAATGCTTCTTAAAACACTGTTATTCTGAGACAAATAAATCTGCTGCCAGAAAATCACAGTTGCATTTCCATTTCTGCAAGGAGAAAAGGAATTTTATGCTGAAATGTTCAGGCTGGGCATACCAAAGGAAGCCCAGCAAATGAATTATGAGCCATTTCCCATGATACAATACAGCATGAATCCTCTGGAATATACAGACTTTAGCAATACTTGTGAGTTATATGGTCACTTGCAACTCACATAAATAAATAGTTTTATTCCAATGTCTATATTGTCACACTCATGCATTCATATGGCTGGCCATGTTAGCCATGAATTTGACAGTCAATATATTTATAAAAATTATATAGTTACAAATGACTTAGCTTCCAAGATTTATTTTGAATGCAACTTTATCTTTTTTTTTTTTTTTTTCTTTCTCTACAGGTTGGGTCAGAGAAGGTGTCACACTACAGGAAATGGGGACCAGAATGAAAGTAAATAACTGATTACTCATCAACTCCTCCATTCTTCCCTCCCACCCTCCCCCATCCATCCATCCATTGACTAATACATTTAAATATGAATACTACCTCTTCAATTTACTTGTAATAAGTCCTAAGGCTCTTGAGGCAGGCTATTTAAAACTGTGACACACATATACACACACACTCACACACATGCACATATATATATACATATATATACATATATATGCATATATAATATGCTGGTAATATAATGATTATATCATAGGATTTTTGAAAGATTAAATGAAATCATATATGCAGAATGCTTCTGATAATTCCATTTTTCTATCCAGTTGGGAGAGAGATTACAGAGATTATAGTTTGGGTGCCAAAGTATTGAAATTTCTAGAGTGTTTCAATTGAATTTTCAATCATGTATAGGACCCCTGGAGAGAACTGATTTCCAGAAAAGTTTAGAGTATAATGGCCCTGTAGCTTATTTGGTTGTATTTAGAATACTTTCTTCATATGTACTCTTCTGCAGTTCAGAAGTTATGCTAAATCATCCCAGCTCTCGGCATCCTTTCCCACCCCACAGAGAGGTGAACCATGTTTTTTCCTAGTGAATGACACCCAATACTTTTCTCACTTTTGACTGGGTATTTTGCTGTATATTACAACCCTACAAAGTACAGTCATATCATGGATTTCTTCATACCACATGCATCCCAACATTTACCAGATTAGAGGAGATTTTTTTAAAAAGTGCTTCATCTTTAAAGTGCTTTTAGGGTTAAGCCTTGTTTTCTGTTACCTAAAGAAATGTAAAGCTCTCCACCTGTTTTAGGTATCTTGTGTCCTCTCTTCCCACCAGCTGGGTTCTACTGACCATACTGTTGCTGAATGGAATGATTCCCCAGTCAATCTGCCAAGGTAAGTGATGACAACTCTTCCCCGTGGACATTTGAGCCCAAGTGGGTCCATTTGGGGGGTTGGAGGCCAGCACTGGATTTCTGAGGAAGCATCCAGGGAACTGCAGTAGTGCTGGGGCCTTGAACTTTCTAATAGTGCACTGATTCCCAGCCCTGGCTGCAGCCCAGTTCTGGATACTACTTTCTGTCCACCTGGATTCAGCTGCCATATCAACTGCATGGAGGCCTTACGCCCTTCCTGTTCTCAGCCTGCTAGGCCCAGATACTGCCCGTGTCTCAGTGGCTGCTCTGCTCTTACAGCGGGAGAGAAGAGACCCTCGTGCGACTGCTCCACCCTACCTACCCTTTATGATAATGAGAGACATCATGTATGTTAAGGTTATATAAATGGCTCTATATTTCCACCGAACAATGATGTTCTTTGCTGTTGATGTTTTCTTGCATGTTTTATGGTGCTCTACGCAGTGACTGAAAAGACCTCAGGGTGGGTATTTATGCTCTATTTCACCATTTCTGCATTTTCCTCTAAAATGCTGTGTGTTTTTTCCCTTTTCATATTATTGTAATGCATGTCTGTTATTAGTTTCTATCTTGATAGTGAGTCATTCCAATCAAAAGCAGAATGTTATGCAGATTCATAGGCTCAGCATGCTGGAATGGTAGTGCTTCTAGGCCATTCTAGGGTCTCCAAAGGGGATTTAGCACAAAGGAATGCATTTTGCAACCAGAGATTTGGGGTTTGAACGTCATTTAGGGACCTAGTTCTGCCACAAGTTGTGACCTTGAGCAGGTTAGCCTCTCTGAGGCTCAGGCCCCTATCTATAAAATAGGTACATAATGGTTCTTACCACATAGTTTGTGATGACGATTTAATGAGTAAGTGCATGTAATGCCCTCATAACACTGTCTAGCACCTAGTACATGCTCACTAATGTGAGTTATATAAAATAGGATTATCTTGAGGAATAAAAGGAAGCTCCCGTATAGTAGATGCTTAACATGTGCCTAGCTGCCTAGCACCATGCTAAGTGCTATCTGTTCATTTATTTATATAAATGTCAAAACCGTCTTCTATTTTACTGTTGGATGTTAGACTAAGTCACCTGCCTTTGATCCTATAATTGATCCCAGAACCCTATGTCAAACCCATTTTTTCTTACTCTAGAGACTGTATCTTTACTGGAATGTCAGATTGCCTGAGCTACCATGTGCAAAAAAACAAGTTGTTTGTGACTCTAACAGGGCCCATTCTTTTCTAAGACCAAACATGAACATGTGGTTTGATGAAATTTTTTATTAGTAGTAGTATTGCTTGTGACTTTTTATTTAGGAAAATTTTTACCAAGTTATAAAAATTAAATTACATGATTCTTAAGAGGAAAAACATGCCTAAACCAGAATACACAATTCATCTGAAATAGATCAGTTTAATATGAGATGTGCAAGTGGCATTATAATAATGAAAATCTGAAATGTAATTAGGGAAAAATAAAGGCAGTCATGTTCAATGTAAGTTAGAAAACGATTAATGATCATGAAATCTGCAAAGTCCTTAGGCTGGGTAGAATAAGGGGTGCAGCTGTTTCTAAGGAAAGGGCCCTTCAACTGAAGCATTGGGTGAGAGAAGACTACCTCTAAGTTCATTGGTTCAATAAACATTTTCCTATGATAATCAGAACTAAAGTTCCTGACATGGATTTTTATCATGTCTGCAAGGTCTTCAATATTCCTCTTATTGACGGGGGATCGATGTGTTCTCTGTTTTAATTTGGGCCACCTTTAGTGACTAATTTGTGTCCAATCAGAATCCAGTACAAGTGACACTGTGTGACTTCCAAGGCTAGCTCATAAAATGCACACAGTTTCTGGATGGTTCATAGGAACAGTTCCTCTGGGGGCCCAAAGCCATCATGTAAGGAGTCTGACCTCTCTGAGACCACCATGTCATGAGGAATTCCAGGCCACTTAGAGAAGTCACATGCAGATTCTCCTGTCTTCAGCTCCAATTGAGGTCCCAGCCAACGCCTCTGGATGGCTCCGAACGTAGCCACTGAGTCATCCCAGAAAATGAGTCTTCTCAGCCAAGGCCCAAGGAACTGTGCAGCATAGATAAGCCATTCCTGCAATGCCCTGCCCACATTCCCAACCCATGGCATCTAAGAACGTAGTTACATGGCTGTTTTAAGCATTTAGTTTTGGGATAATTTGTTATGTAAACCTAAATAACACCCTATCCCCCAACTCCCACCCTCACATGAAATACAAAAAGCTCTCTGGAGAAGTTACATGGAAAAGCTTAAAAATGTCCTGGACCAAACAATCAAATGCCACTGGTTTGATCTCTAGTTATGAGACTAAACAGCTTGGGAAAGATGCTTTCAAATACTTGTCTGTTTGAAGAGGTTTATAATGTTTTTGTTTTTAACTTTTTGAAAGTTTTAAATTTCTTTTTTTTTTTTCCCTTCACATTTCCAGTGTCTACGAGGCACTGCCCTTGGCTCTTGGTCATGTGGCCTCTGTCCTTTAGATGAGCCCATTGGGAGGTTGCGAGCATTCTCATTTAACAGATGGGGAGACAGGATAATCACCAGTGAACAGCTAATATTTATTGAGGGCTTACTTTGTGCCAAGCACTGTTTCTAAACACTTCATGGGTATTATCTCCTTTAATCTTCATAAGAAACTCGACGAGGTAGCTTTTACTGCCCAACTTCACCCAGCTACCAGAAGGCAGAGCCTGCTTTTAGACCTGGGCAGCCAGCCTTGAGAATGCGCTCTTAACCATTGTGCTACACTCATGTGGCAAATGTTTCTGGAAGGAGTGTAAAAAATCATGGAATTATATGCCCTGTATGCTTAAAAAATTGGTTAAAACATGTATAGGTAAAATTGGAAAGGAGACATCAAAAAGAAACAAAACTGAGTGTGTTAATGGATCCATTTTTCTTTTCCCCTTTGGCTTGCTTTCAAGATTTTCTATAATATGTTGTATTATTTCCAAAATATAAATATAAATTTTAGGATAATAATAATACAGACCCTAGTATAGGGTCATATTTTTATACAGAAGACAAACACATATGTAAAAGAAATGAACAGATGACATGTCATACTTCTAAAGAACCTTTTACATTTGATCACATGCTTTGAGATGCATTTTCCTCGTAAGTTGAGGTGACCATATGCCATTCACATTTGGTCAATCAGATGTCTGCTGCAGTCAATAGCTTTTTGATGTAAACAAGGTCACATTCTGGATGGGAAAAAAACACAGACCTTGGGTGCCTGACTCAGTGGATCATTTCTTTCCTCTGATTCTTTATACTTCCTGGAGCCAGGAAAAGAGGGAAAAGGGAAAGGGGACAGAGTTGTGTAAACATTAAGAAGTTTATCCAGATTATCATGGGAGAATTTGGTACTCGCACATTGTAAAGTCAGAGGATTCACGGGCCACGGAGACAGGATTGTGTTAAGGAAGAGAGCTCTGGGTGAAGCAGAGGGAGGACACTCTCAGGAAGCCCTGCAGAACCCTGCTGCTCTCCCACATCTGTGTGGAGTAGGGAGTATCCTTGTGCCCATGTCCAGACGTGGGAACTGAAGGCAGAGACTTGACTTAGTTCATCCCAGGTTGTACAGGAGGAATAGAGAGTCTACATCTGCATCCAGGTCTACGTGAATTCCAGATATGTCCGACTCCAACCTTCTGTTCTGTCCGTCACGGGACAGAAATGGAGTCATGGCATCTGAATTCTAGACCTAATCCTAACATGAATTAGAGGTAGGAGGTGTTGGGCAAGAAACGTTCCCTTTTGATGCCAGAAAGACCTCAGATAGTAACTAGAAAGAATGATTTCTTGTCTACTAGAGAATGTTTTTGAGAATTAAAAAGGATGACGTCTTGGAAGAAACTAACGATTTTGGCAGGGGATTGGAAGCGTACTTGCATAGCTCAATAGACAGCAACTCTGAACTGACCTGACCTCTATACACATTTGAGAGTAAAACCTGCCTGAACCTGTAAATCTATTATAGCCATTATGCATCGCAGGTAGTGTGCATTTATGTGTGTTTTCTTGCAGAAATATTAATATATTTGTTTATGCAATGCTCCCCAGACTCTGCTGGGAGGTATTCTAAAATTCAGCAAACCCCCAACGCACACGTGGCCCCAGGAGTTTCACAAAAGCAATTGTGGACATCTATTGTATTCATTGAGGCACCATTTCTTTCTGTCTCCCTGCCACGGGGCACATATGGTCAGATTTTTCTTTTCGTTATCTAACCTGTTTTTTACTGTGCAACATTCAACGGGGTGGTGGGGCGGGGGAGTTGAAGAAGGACCTATAACTGCATGAGGAGCCCATGCTTTGGCGTCAGACGGATTTGGGTTCAAAACAACTTTCTGCTCTATGTCTTTGGGCAAAGTATTCAGTGTCTCTAAATTTGTTTGCCTGGTTGTTAATTTGGGATAGCAATACCTTTCTCATAAGGATTAAACAGGATAAATGAGTCTTAGCATAGTGCCTGGCATTTTAAGTACCTGCAAAAGTAGATGTCATTTTAATTAAATGCACATGTTGATATTATGTTGGCTGGGAAGTCTTGCCACCAGAGTAATGTTTGCAGCTCTCAGGTCCCTCATCACTGACAGCGAGTTCCATCTCTTGCTCATTAAGTTACTTGCAGTAGCTGGAAATTTGACAGCTTTGATTTTTTAATTTCTCAGGCGGTAGGTTCCTAGCTGCTGGTTTACTTTCTAATACCTCACATTCTTAAACATCAAGCATCACTGAGGAATCGTCCCCAAAGATTTGTGATGAGGGGAAGTGGTCTGCGCCCAAAAGGATGATTTACAGTCATAGGTCCTGGGGCCCTGGGCCTGGATGACTCAGGAAGGTGAGATCAGGCGGCTCTTATAAAGAAATATCTTCTGTAATGTGACTCCTGAGGCAGGAAACCATTTACTGTCCCCAGAGCTCATATGAGCTGAGTTTGAGCATCAGGCAGTGTTTAGGAGGCCCTCCCTTCTGCGTTTTTTAAATGGTCCCTTATTATAGAGGCAGAGGCCTATTAACCCAGGACCCAGAGCCTGTTCCCATAAATTCACCATAAAATCCCGTTGACATTGGTTGACTGTCAGGGACATAAAACTGTCAGTGGCCACATTTTCAATTATAAAGGACAATTACTCTGTGCATGTCAGTGTGTGCACACCATAGCTCATGTGCGAGAATCATCCCATCCTCACACGTGTGGTAATAGTGGCAACCTGTCTTCAGGCAATGGAGTGGGGCTTTGAAGCAGTCTAAAGAATAGTTCCAGAACTCCTTGGGTGTTAATACTAGGGAAAGAGAATGTCTTCTCTGGTTTGTTCCAATATTGCTTGGGGCTTTCCTCTGATGTAAAATGTCACATTCTATGGGACTTATTTTACTTGTCTATCTTCTAGTTGTGTATTGAATCACATCTCCCACAAAAGGCATGTTCACATCCCAACCTCTTGGTCCAATGGGTGTGAATCCATTTGTAAATAGGACCTTTGAAAATGTTACTGGTTAAAGTGTGCCCAGACTGAGTGAGGGTGGGCTTTAATCCAGTATGGCTGAAGTCCTTATGAGCAAAGGAAATTGGACACCTAGAAGAAGCCATGGGGAACAGCCAGAAGCTGGAAGTTTCTGGAACCCAGAAGAGAAAGGAGAAGATGCTGCCACATACATTGTCATGGGAAAGCCAAGGACTAAGGATCGCTGGCAGCCAGCCCCAGGATGCCACAGTCTTCCAGGAGAAAGCATAGTTTTGTTGATGCCTTGATTTTGGAATTCTCTTAACCACAAAAATGTGAGCTAATAAATTCCTGTCGTTCAAGCCAACCCATTGTGTGCTGTTTGTTTTAGCAGCTGGGAAAATGCAACCCTCTTCCACTAATGTTTGCAGACTAAGGTTGTCTATTACTATTTTCAATTTTTAAAATCTTGAATAGCTCCTTCTCTACATATGGTGCCTCATACATGCATCATCTTCAGTCAATAACATACAATGCTGACCTCAGTACTTAAGACAATTAAGGCTGAGTGTTCTTATATATCTCCATCACTTTTGCTCCTTCAGAACTTACCAGCAAACCCAATCCTGTAGAATGGATGCACTGACCTGGTTCACCACATGCCCAAAGTCAGTTATCCAACTCTGGCCCAGTAAGATGCTGACAATCAAGTCGAGTCCTTACCAACTTACTTGGGTCATTTGCCAAACAGAGCCTTCAAACTGCTCTCTGCCAGTCTGAATCTCCCCACCTCCAGGCTGTCAAACACATTCCCATCAGGTTATCTTTCTTATAAAGACAGATGTGTCCTGCAAAGAACTCTAAGTAAGCTAAACTGTTGATGTATGTATGATTTACATACCCCACGATTATTAACCTTTCATTTCACCTTGAATGTAACTTATACTGCAAAATACTAACTGATGCTCATGAGAGTAGATATGAATCTTTATTTAAAATGTTCTTCCAGATAATTTCAGGGTGCACGTTTGTTTGTTTTGGTCATAGTTTGTGTCATACCATTCAGACGGGTATTATTTTTGCACATTGGTGTGGTAACAAGTCATTATTCTAGTATTTGGGACTCATTACCTTCTCTCTTCCATCTAGTTCAGAATTCTTTTCTGGCACAAGCATGCTGAGTCCAATGGGCTTGCGGATTCACTGACCCTGTGCTAAGCACTAGGTCTGGGGGTTAAACCAGCCTTGGACTGACTATATGCTCTTCTGTGTCCTAACATGTGATGTTGTTAGACTAGGGAATCTCACGGAGCCTTGGTTCCTGATCTGTAACATAGTAACAAATGATGCTACCTAAGAGAGCTGCAGTGAGAATTAAATAAAATAAGGAATGGAAAGTGTCTGACAGATCATGGTGTGAAATAAACACAAGTTCCCTTCCTATAAACATAACAGGTATTTTTAAATAATCTTTACTATTCAGATCTTACCACTCTTCAACAAAAGTCAGACACATACACAACATCTGTAGTTTGCAAAGTGGTTTTAGTATACAGCATGTCAACTGATCCACACCCATACTGTGAGGCAAATGGGGAAGGTGATATCTCCTCCTCATCACAGAAGAAAGATGAGGAAGTTGAGTCCAGAAAAGTTAGGGGACTTTGCAGAGTGACAAAACCATAAGCATCAGAGCCAGAAACAAAGCAATGGTTTGGGAATCAAAATCCCTCATCTCTCAAGACTCAGGCTCTTAGACAAAGGTCATGTTTAGACCAGCTCGGATGTCCTCTTTACTGTCCTTCCACGACCCTTTGCAAAGCCCCCTTTTCTACCGTACTGGATCCACCTCTTCACCTGCACCCTCATTTCTATAGAAACAGGCTCTCTCAAACATGCTCAGCATCCTCTTAGTTCAGTGGTAACTAGACAACACTCAGCAACTTTGATTTTCATGTGAGACATCAGAAGACCCATAGCCTTCCGAGTGCCAGGGAATGGGATTTTCCATGGTGTTTTGACGTGCAATGGAGGAAACTTAGACATGAAGTAGGTAGTCAGATGCCATGGCTGTTGGGGGGCTTCCCTGGTTTGTCAAAGAAAAATACCCGCTTCACTCCCTTGCCAAGTTTTCTTTCCTTTTATAGTTCTGTTAATCACATTGCTCAATTCCCATAGCAGTTAGAGAACTGCACATCCCAAGTGGTTAACCCTTTGAGCATACACCCCTAATAGTCATATGCCTATGTTTATATACTAATATATTTTGTGTGTTATAAAATTGGACATAAAGTGAGATGATAAAGATGACATAATTAATATGTTGAAATGTCTTGCTAACTGTGATGGCAGTATAGCAAACATGAATTTTTAACTTCTTATATAATGTTTCTGTTCCTTACTTCTTAACTGAGATTATAATAGATAGTAATTGTATATATTTATTTTACAGGATATGCATATATTTTATGGGATATCTATAGCTTATAAACATATAGAATTTTATAAGTGTGACAATACAAGAAATACAATGATATCTGTATGATGATGTGCATACCCACTATTATTAACCTTGCATTTCACCTTAAAAGTACTGGAAACTGGCAAGTGGATGTGGATCAAGTGACTGAGCTCCTGCCTACCACGTGGGAGGTCCCAGGTTCTGATCCTGGTATCTCCTAAAGAAGACAAACAAGACAGAGGACTGACACGATGGGCTGCAATGGCAAGTTAATGCAACAAAATGCAGAAAAAGACATAAGGAGGAAAACATAATGAGAGACACAACAAAGCAGGGAGCAGAGGTGGCTCAAACTATTAGGCACCTCCCTCCTACCTGGGAAGTCCCAGGTTCGGTTCCTGGTGCTTCATAAAAGGAAGATGAGCGTGCAATGAACAGACACAGCAAATGCAAAGAATGAGGGGATGGGGAGAAATAAATGATATAATATAATATAATATAATATAATATATCTTCAAAAAATACTGTAAACTATTAGCTGATGCTTATGAGAGTGAGTGGATATGAATCTATATTTCAAATATTCATCCAGACAATTCCAGGATTTGGGGTTTTGTTTTGTTTTGCTTTGCTTTTTGGTCTTACTGCGTGCCAAACTCTTTAGTTTGGCATTATTTTTACATATTCGTGTGGTTGACAGAGACCTTGGAGCAGAAGAACTCTCAGTTCTGCCATTTTCTTGTTTCACATGTGCTTGGATTAATGGTATTATCATCAAACAATAATTTATTTGTAGATAACCTGTTACACCTCTTGTCTGCTCTGAGAGGGTTAGCAAAGTTAACCTATAAATATAATTAACCAGGAACACATACGCTGCAGTGTATTGCAATACACATGGCAGACACCTTGGCTGTCCCCTCAGTATTTGCACTGTCCTGTAAAATAGAAGCTTTAGCTAGGTAGGAAGATTCTATTTCTTGTTCTCCCTTACAGCTAAGTCTGTCATGTTCTGGCTAATAGGATGCAAACAAATCCAAAGATGTACCTTAAAGAATCAGGGGTATGCTTTCCCTTTATCTTTTTCTCTTCTTTCTGCAAAAGCTGAAGCAGGCACCCTCATTCACAACTGTAAAGCCCCATGCTCTGAATGACAGAGCAACACTGTTGTAAGTTTGTGGGTGCGCCACACCCTGGAACTGCTATTTCAGCCTGGACAGCTCATGCTGACACTATTACAGAAGGCAGAAATCAACCATTTTTCTTAAGTCATTGATATTTTGACCTTTCTTATAACGTCAAAATCTATATCCTAACCTAATATAACATGCTAAAAGTGAATAAATTAGTGCAGATCCCTATCGGTCCCTCTGTGTTATGCAAGTCCCGCCCTTGTGTTGTACAAGTCCCGCCTTGTGTCAGCAATATTCAAAGAGTTTAATTCCTTTCTTACTTTTTAGATTAGAAATATAAGAGATATTTTATCTTTGTCTTTCTATGCCCCCATACACTGCTCCCCTAGGGTGGTGGCGTCCCAGTAGACTTCTGATTACCCGTCTTGATTCCCCCCAGTTGTTTTTCTTATATGTATATACTGGTCATATCAACCTGGATAGTGAAGCTCTCTGCCATTCATTTAACTGTCCCTTTAGCGCAGTGTCTTCAAAACATGGTCCCCAGGCCAGCACCATTAGCATCACCTGGGAAATTGTTAGAAATGCAAATTCTTGGGCCAGATTCTAGATTTGCTGAATCAGAAATTCTGGGATAAGTCCCAGAAATTGTTGTTTTAATAAGCCCTCCAGAGGATTCTAAGGCCCATTTAAATATGAGAACCACTGCTGCAGTCTAATCACTCTTAACCCTCAGTGCTTAAGGAGTAGCAGCTTCTGAGCTACAGCTGAAGGAAAGGGTTGAAGAGACTAAAATGGCGTTTTGCAGAAAGTGCTGAGGCTACTGAAAAGAAGAAAACAGTTGCTTTTAAGATGCCCCCAAAGAAGGACTGAATGTTAACACCAAAGATATAACCAACCTCCCTTGTCATAGATGGCTGACCATGGCAGGGCCTAGGGGAAATTTTTCAGTTCCAAAGGGAGTGTGAAAATTTCTGCTGACTGAGATGGCAGAGGAATGGGGAGAGGTGGGCTCCTCACATGGCCCAGGCTACTTTTGGGCTCCACAAAGAGGAAACCTGAGCAGCATTTCCTCCTAAGAGAGCAGAGAGGTTTAAGCATGGTCAGTTTGCCAAAGAGTTGCCAATGCAAAGTACCAGAAATGGGTTGGCCCTTATAAAGAGAATTTTATTTAGGGTAAAACCTTACAATTCTGAGACCATGAACTGTCCAAATCAAGGCATCAGCAGAGATGCTTTCTCAGCAAAGTCAGCTGCCACATGTAAAGCAAGGTGGCAAGTGATCTCTGTGTAGGTCTCTGCCTTCCCCTCCAGGCTCACCATCTCCTGGAGCCCAGCTCCAGAAGCAAACAGATATAGGGCTTGGCTCTTACCAGGCCTCTCTCAGTCTCCACTGCTCTGCTTTCTTCTAGAGTTCAGCTGTGAGCTATCAGGCATTTGGCAGGGCTCCTCTGCTCAATCATGGGCTGCTCCATGGACCCAGCTTGTTGGGGGCCTCTTTCCATGCCTCTGCCTTTGGCTGGTTCCAGATTCTGGGATCTTTCTCAGCCTCTTGGGGCTTATTTTCCTGCAGTCCTCTCTTTCACATGGCAAGGTCAAATGTGGCAGCTTCCTTTTCCTGTGTTTCTCTCTCTATCTCCGTTTATATCAAACCCAGCAACCTGAGTCATGCCTCACTCCTGACATAGTCCAATCAAAAGAGTCTCACACCCGCAGGAATGGAGTAGTTCAGAAACATAATCTTTCTCTTTTGGGGATTCCCTAAGCGTGGAATTATATCATAGGGGGATACAAATAAGTCTTACAAAAAAGAGGCTTCTCTGAGCAAATACATTTAGTAATTGCTGAACTCAACAGAGTTAAACACTTTCTTGACTGCAGTAGTTATCAGAGCCTTTAATATGGTAATGGACATTTTGAATCTCCAAGAAGGAGCTAGAGTAGACAATATTGTCTATAACTATTTGACCAAATCACCCCAGGGCAATTCATGGATCAAATATTATGTGAAACACATTTTGGAAACAGAATGTTAGGAATAATCTGTGTTAAAACTCCAAGTCATGAGTTTTGAAGAGAGGGAAGGAATTGGAAGGAGTGAAGTCCTAGTCAAGGAAGGGGTTTCCTGGGTAACTTCTGTAAATACCAATGTTTATGGCTCATCTTTGTGACATGATATGGATCTAGCGCAATATATTCTCAAACTCTGCAAAGTGATTATGGACGATAGGATTTTCATAATGTGTATTTTCTAAGCTGATTTATATTGATGCTTTCCTCTTCCGATGTAGTCCCGTTGAATATCTTAGCACCTACAGGACCGGAGAGTAGTCTGGTTTTAGTAGGTGGGATATAGCATCAAGAATTTCTCTGAAATCAATGGGCTTGAGTAAGAAAGCCACTGAGATAAGGAACCTAGATGGTTTGTTGAGTCTGGTTGGTATAAGACCCAGCCCATTATTGAGGGTAAGGAGAAAGTGCTGGCAAACAAACACACACACACACACACACACACACACACACACACACACACACACACACAGAGGAAGCTGGCCAAGGATTGGCAAGAGTGAACTGGGTCCAAGATGGCACTCAACTCTAGGAAGGAATCTTGGGTACAAATGGGCAGCCATAGTGAAAACCCCGGGAAAAACGGCAGGGGTCCAGGTTTCATGGAGAGATGACTAAGACCTGATGGACATATATCTCTGTTTCTTAAGGCTGCTGTAACGAGTATCACAAACTGCATGGCTTTAAACAACAGAAATTTATTCTCTCACAGTTCTGGAAGCTAGAAGTCTAAAATCAAGGTGTTACTAAGGCATGCTCCCTCTGAATTCTCCAAAGAATCCATTCCATGCCTCTCTCTTGGCTTCAGGTAGCTGGATCGGTTTCTTGGCTTGTGGATGCATCTTCACATGGCTGTCTTCCTTCTGTGTCCATTTCTATCTCTTCTCCCCTTTGTATAAGGATAACAGTCATATTGGATAGGGGCCCCCTCTGCTCAAGTATAAGTTTAACTTGCCTAGTTCAAACTGTAAATGACCCTTATTTCCAAATAAGGTCACCTTCTCAGGTACTAAGGATTACAACATCAATATGTCTTTTGGGGGGGACACAACTCAAACCCAAAACAGCATATTTGCTCAAGCAAGTCACCTTGGAGACACTATTTGGAAAATCAAGACCGATTCTAAAGAGGCAGCTTGAACAAAAGCAGGATAACCCAAATTAGCTCACCAGAAATGGTAACTGTAAGTAGTCAGTATAACCAAATAGCGGTTGGAGGATGTGGCTGGAGAAATTCACAGGGACAATATCAACAGCTTATCACCTAGTGAAGAGAAATAATCAGGTTTGCATTCAACAGTAATAGCTGGGAAGAAGTGTCTGAGGGAGACCAGAGAATTCCAGATGCATAGTGTGATTGCTGGGAACCTGGACTCTATCATTGGATGGACTTACTTGAACCCAAATGTTAATGGGGTGATCCTGAGCCATTTACTTACCCTTGCTAAATATCAATTTCACATCTGCAAATGAAAAAACTTGCAGTGCTACTGTGAGAATTGAGGAATTTGAGGCATGTGTCACAGGTTCATAAAATTGCTCTGATTGCAATTCAGATGTGCAAAGAAAATGAAAAAATTTTTTTTAAGTTTTATCTGGTCTTCCTCATGAGCCCCTAAATACCAGGTAATAAGAAAAAATAAAAAAAACACTTTATTTTAATTCACTCTCATTTAAAGAGTTTGTATTTTTTTTCTATTTCTGTTATAATCAATTACCACAAATTTAATGGTTTAATACAACACAAACTTTTTATCTTATAGTCCTGGATGTCTAAAGCCCAGTATGGGTTTCACTGGACTAAAGTAAGGGCCGCGTTCATTGCTGGAGGCTCCAGGGGAAATCTGTTCCCTGCTCACTCGGGTTGCTGGCAGAATTCAGTTCCTTGTGGTTGTAAGACTGAGGTTTCTGTTTCATTGCTGGCACCTAAGATCTGTGGCTGATCAGATGTATGGACTCCTGTCTCTCTTCCTCTTCCCTGCTCCCAGTTTGGCTAGACCTCATTTATGCTCTGTGATTGATCTGTTCTCATGTTGATTTTAATGAAGGTAGGAAACCTGGGTCAGTGCTGTGACTCCTGTCTGGTCCCCGGCCCAGGAGAATCTTTCCTGTAAGTCTTGTTTGCAGGGCGGGCTATTTTGTTCCTCCTTTGGGGTTCCTGTGGCAAATTCACTGGCCAGAAACCTGAAACATAATTATCCTCTCTGTTCTGGGACCTGAGAAACTTCTGAATTCTTCTATACAACACAGATCCCAAAGAGATTCTGGAGAGGTAAACTCGGGCTCTCTTCTGTGCCCAGGTACTTCTCACCAACACAGGTACCCACGTGTGGCTGTACCCCCAGCAGTAGGAGGGAAGGCAACCTGTCATACAAAACCCTCCCTAGGACTCATTCAAAGCAGGAGTAGAGTAAGAATATTTTTCTTCCCAAACTGAGTGCATGAAATGGTACAATGCAGCTAATCCCCCTTCAGGACTTTGAACTCTGAGAGTAGAGAAATCAAAGTACCTTTGTCCACCCCCCACCCCCCCACCTTTCCTTTAGTGCTCTCCAATATACAGTCTGATTTCCTTTCTAGGAATATAGGAGATTATTATCCCTAGGTCTCCTTCATTTGGGCAGGGCCTAATAGACAATGAGAATGAACAGAAGTGACCAATCACTTCTGAGTTGTATAAAGGAAATACCCCTAAAGGATTCTTCAATTAATCTTTCCTCCTGCCACACCTGGTCATGGAGATTTTGTGGGAAGCATCCTGACTCATTGAGTGGCTGCAGAGAAACTGCCTGGGGAGCCAACATACCTTAGGAGACTCTGAGTAATCTAGAATATAGATGTTACTTGGGTTAAGCCACTGAGACATTTATTGTTGTTTCTTATTGTAGGATATCATGACACATGCTGACTACTACTTCCCTCTTTCTTTTTCTACTGTTCCTAGAGCCAGAATGGGCTTCCTTCTTCCCCTTTAATACTTCCATCTGACCTGAAGAGACTCTATGGTGTAGGGATTAAGTAGGTAGAGTCTTGAACAACTGTATGACTTTGGAGAAGTCAATAGCCTTTCCTGCACCTCAGCTTCCCCATCTTAAAATGGAAATATTAGAATCCTTATCTCATAAGATTGTTGAAGAGGTGCATGGGTTATATATGCAAAGTGCTTAGCACAGTGTTTGGTACCTGGGATGTGTTAACTATAACTATTACTACATTGTTTTTATGGAACTCTTTAATATGGTCTTGTAAACCTGGCTTTCAAGCCTATTTTCCTGCAATGAGGTCAAATCTCAGCTATCTCCTGTCCAGTTAAAATAAAACTTCAGGACTGGACAAAGCTGGGAAATTAAAATGCATTGGACTATTTTCCCCAAATATTATCATTATTACCAACACAAAGTGTCTGGCATATAAACGTAGTGGGCAAACAGCAGATTTTATGAATATTTTATAGATACTGTGATGGTTAAGTTCTATGTTATGGTGT
>JAQZBX010048898.1:9889-20169 GCA_029593785.1 Cabassous unicinctus | reverse complement strand
CTTCTGATGAAAAATTCATTGAAAAATAAAGGAAGTCATGTTGAACATTTTCTCCATTATTCCCTAGAACCAAATTAGATTGGAAAAATGAGAGAAGTCAATACTTTGAAGAAGCTATCATGAAATAAAAGAAACAAAGTTTTGATGGTGAGCACTCTTTTTATAGACTTGATGATTTCAGGATTCATGCAATTCAAACAATGCATCCTAATTAATTTGGATGCCAATCAAGTTAAATCTAGGGAGCAGATGTGGCTTAAGGGGTTGAGTTACTGCTGCCCCTATGGGGGGTCCTGGGTTCATCCCTGGTTCCTCCTAAAACACAACAACAACAACAAAAAAGAAGAAGAAGCAAGAAAACATGAAAAATCCAACTCAGGGGAGTAGACGTAACTCAGTGGATGAGTGCAGTCTTCCCACATACGAGGTCCGAGGTTCAATCCTCAGCCCAAGACCTCAAAAAATCAGTCTAATCAAGATCTGGCCATTTATACAAAATATTTTCCCTTTAATTTGGTACATCCAAAGATGCCACTAAGGAAAACAGAGTATGCCCTTTAATTCAGTCATCCTTCTAAATATTTGAAAAGCAACCCACACGTGCCTAACTTCAAATGCCTCTATTGTTGTGTGTGTGTGTGTGTTTGTTTGTTTGTTTGTTTGTTTGTTTGTTTTTTTAGATATTGGTGGTTCTAGGCTGTACTCTGGAGAATACACAGGAAGTGAATCCTTAAAGGTCTTTATTTCTGAGAGGTTTTGTGATTTACCAACATTCTGTCAGGCTATGGATATCAATTTGACTCTAAATAAATATAAGTATTTGTCCTGAAATTTCAAATTCAGAATATTAGAGATTCACAGAAAAATGCTGCATAGAAACCCATTGAAATATTTAAAGCAGCAAAATTATATGATCTTAATTGTGTTTGCAAATTAGACTTTTCCTGAAGAATGGAATGAAGTAATTTCAAGGGAATTGGTGACTTTTAAAAATTAGATGGTTGCTTGCCATAGGGACTTGGAAGTGAAAATATGAAGGGCAGGATGGAAGGTTATAAGATATAATAGAGAAAAAGCAAATATCCATCATTTATTTATTTTGTCAGATATAATCAAGTTCTAATGATGTGCTAGACTTTGTGCTTAAAACTGAGCATGCAGTTTTGAAAAAAGGTTTTAGAGTGAAAGAGAGCAATAGCAGTTGAGAAAGAGAACATACTGTCAATTATCATAGATGAAGGAGAGCAAGATACAGAGTAGCATATATATTATAAAATAAGCCCATTTTGTCAGAACAATAAAAAATATATGAATGTAGTTGAATACATGTATATGTGTATTTATATATGTGTTAATAATAGAATATATATATATATACATTTGTATAAATAGGTATAATTAATTAAGTATGAATAATAATAGACAACTTACCAGATTAGAAAGTATGAATTATCTTATGTTCACTTCCTGGACATGTAATGGGAGTCAAGAAATAGAACATGCTTAAAAGATGATGGGGAAGATGGCAAAGTAGGAAGCAGTTCTTCCACCACAACAACCATTGAACTGGCAGAAACTGTCTGATTCAACAATTTTGAAATTCTGGAGACTAGTGGAACACTATGTAGCATCCAAGAAGGAGCTGGAGAAAGAGAATTGTAAATTGAAATAAATGCTAGTGAGTTTCAGCCTCCCTGCATTGATCACTGTCCCCTTTCTCCTAATCTTGTAGTGGGCACCAGTGGGGAATAATTTATGGTAGTCACATGATATCCTAATATTATGTAGTGATTGGAATGAAAAAGTTATAGCAGTTGAGTAACAGAAAGTTCTGTGAATTAATATTTAAGGAGGAAAGCAAGAAGCAGAATAGTACATAAAAATGAACCAATTTGGGTATAACAACAACAAATACATGAATATATTGAACAAATGTAGATGTATTTATGGATGCATGAAAGAGTAGCTATGTATATCTGAATATCAGATATGACTGTTTAGGCACAAATAAGAGAGAATACTTAACAGATTGCTAATATGAATTGCCTTGGATTCACTTGTGAGACAGGTACAGGTAGAACATGCAGTAATGATGGAAATAAAACAAAAGAGCATAGATAACATATGCTCCCCTGCATAATTATTTATGAGTGTGTGTGATGTATACTGTAATGGGTTCCATTTATATAATTCATGTGTCAATATGAATTAAAAATTAGAGTACCCAAAATAGTGTTAGTGCCATAGCTACTGAATTACAAGGAACCATGATAGTTTGTTAAATGGAAAGGGTGAATAGAAATGGGGACAGTGTGACCTAATTTCCAAAATGCTAACAAAGAGATATACTTGGATAACTGTACCATATGTATGTTCCCCATAAATAAAGACAGCATTTAAGGATACACATGTGTAATTAACATTGGGCACCTTGATGGAAGAACTATAATTTATATGAGGGACTGGCTCTGCTTATCTATTTATACAAGTTTATAATGGTTATAATAGAAAGTAAAATCTTTGTAAGTTAAAAAATTAATAAACATATATATATAGAATATTTCATTGGATATTTTCAAAATAGATCTTATTCACTGGATGAAGAGCATGACTACAGACTGTACAAAAGCCAGAACCAGCAGATCTCCTGCTTTCTATGTGAAGACAATGAACTCATTTTATCTCTATACCTAGAAATAACCAAAAAAGAATTTTATGAGAGTTAATGTGTTTATTCTTGATGTAGCTAATGTTTAACTTTAATTTAAAGAATTTTTAGATTACAGAAAATATAAGGGATTCCCATATACCCCTCCCCATTCCCCTCTCACCCTTTCCCCTATTAATAACATCTTATGTGAGTGTTATATATTTGTTACAATTGATGAACAAATATTGAAACGTTGCTACTATCCACAGTGTATAGTTTTCATTATGGTTTACAATTTGCTCTGTCCAATTTTTAAAATAATTTTTTTAAGATACTTAGATTACATAAATGTTACACAAAAATTATACGGATTCTCATATGCCCCACCTCCCACACCTCCCACAGCCTCCCACATAAACATCCTTCATTAGTGTGACACATAACCTGCAACAGATATACACATCTTGGGGTTTTGCCACTAGGCATGGACCATAGTTCACGTTGTACACCACACTCTTTCCCACACATTTTGGCATGTTATATGATGATATAAAATGCCCTATATCTGTCATTGCAATGTCACTTGGAATAATTCCCAAGTCCCATAAATGTCCCTGTATTACAACTGCTTTTCCCTCTCCCTGCCCCCAAAACATCCAGTGGCCACTGATTCCACACTGATGTTGTAATTTTTTCCATTGCTTGAATCACATTATGTCTATAACAGAATACCAGTAAGTCGACTCTAGTCCATAGCTTCTCTCACAATCCTGAGAACCCTGGCATAGTGATGTCCACTCCACCTCCAAGTGAGAGGAGGCTTATATCACATGGATAAGATGGATGGGATTATCCTAACTGAAGCTGCAGACTCTCTCCATTCTCTGGGATGACCATTGTCCATCATCATTTCCCCACCATGTGTCCTGGGTGAATCCATTGAGCTGTAGTGTAGGAGTTGCATCTCCATTGAGATTCTTGGCCCAGCTGGCACATGGACAGCCCAAACACTCCAGTCTCTGGAAGTATACCTACAAACTCCAGCATGACATATAGTTTGGAAGAGAAGGGACAGATGGACCATGTGCAGGGGAGATATATTTGGGTCCAACTCTGTCACTCTCAAGAGCAAGGATTCCAAGGTAGAGCCTACTGACAAGGCACCAAACTCTGAGGCTATCGACCCTGATACAGGACCTAGGTGTCTCCAGGTCCCTCAGGAGACCCTCTGTTTGAAGTGATATGTATATTGGAAGCCTAAGAGGTCCTACTGAGATATGCATAAGCATTACCTCTGGGATGACCTCCTGACTCACTTTGAAGTTTCTTAGCCATATGAACTCATTTATCTTTACCTTTCTCCCCTTTTATTTGAGGTCTTTTTCCAGTTGTATTGCCCTTTCACACTTGTTAGTAATCCCTCATTGCCAGGGAGGCTCATCCCAGGAAGTCATGTGGCATGCTGGGAGGAAGGTAATACATTCATCTGCTGAGTTTGGCTTAGAGAGAGGCCACATTTGAACAAAAAAGAGGCTCTCAGGAGGCAACCCTTAGGCACCCCATAACAATAGACTAAGTTTCAATTTCAAGAGCAAAGACTCATAAGGCTTGTCATGAATAAAAAGAGCACATAAGTGGATCATTCTCCTTTGCCAGACACTACCACTGCACTTGGGAGACTGTTTCTGTTCCCTTGGAGAATGTAGCAGAGTTCTCCAGGATGGAAATTCAGTATTCTCTAATTTATTGAGTGATTCTCCACCCATTGTGACCTTGCCTGTGAGCAGTTGAACAATTTTGTGTATCTTTTATGTTTATAAAAGTTCATGGATGTTCAGGTGAACTTCCTCCCATACACAACCCATCCCTGACACCCCCAACAATGATCCTGTCCCAGTCAAAGTTATAACCCTTCTATGATCCAAAGCTTCTTTAAAGATGAAGCCAATACAATAGCCAAATACAATTAATAGGAAAATGAAATAATAATGATGTTTAAATGTAAGTGATAAAATACATGAAAACTTTTTTTAAAAACTATAAATAAAATAAAATTAAATAATTGGGTTATTAAAAAAATGGGTAAAAATTTCAAAAAAATATATATATTTTTAATTTTTCCTTTTATCACTGCAATATCTTGTGTCCTGTCTGTGCTGTTGCACCTTCCCCCTCTCACTCCCCAGTGTCTCAGTATTTTTTGCTTAATTTTCAAGAAAGATTTAGGTCACAGCAAAGTCACACAGAATACAAGAGACTCTCATATACCCAAGCTCCTCCCCCTTTCCTCACCCCATATTAAAACCTTTTTGTATGTGGATGGTAGCGTTGTTATAACTGATATACAGATAGTGAAACATACCTACCAAACATTGTCAATGGTTTACAGTATGGTTTACATTTTTCATTGTACACTTTTATAAATTTTGATATTTTCCATGTCCTGTGCCCAACACTGTGAGGTAATGGAAAAGATTTCCACTGACCACTAAATACTCCTTGTTTGATCTATTCTGTTCCTCCCTCCCCATCCCACTAGGGCCCCTCATGACCCCCTGGCTTGAATCATTGCATGATAAGATTCATAGTTACATGCAACAAGAGGTCTTGAGACTATATGTCCTCCCTTATTAGGAACCACCCTTCCTCTTAAGCAATGCCCACCTGTCTATTTCTGAGTGAATCTATCCTCCCAAAGATGGGAGTCCATCTCTGTTCTGCTCATTGTGTGGGTCTCCACCCACTGATATAACACATAATGACAGGATGAGCCCTCACACACTCCGTAGAAGCCTGCTCCTGTGGCCTGTCTTGAATACTTCCCCAACCAACACCCTAAAACAATGAAACTTCCTTGTCATATTGTCCTAAGAGCATTTCCACTTCTGTACTTTCAACCTCATACCCACAAATCCCAAGTGTTTACCTGGTCTGTCTCCCATCTGTCCCCTCAATTTCAAGGGTATTCTAACCCACCCTTCCCAATCTACCTATCTGACAACCCTGTACCACCAAACCCAATAATATCGCTCTCCACCTATCCTATCCCTTCAATACACAACTACACTCTAGCACTTTACCATAGATTACATCTGTATGGGTTATGGCGCCCAACTTTCTCTTTCTCTTTCTTGAAAACCTATCTTCCAGACAATAGTTCTCAGAAAGTTCTCAAATTCCTTAATTCATATCAGTGAGATCATGTACTGTTCATCGTTCAATGCTTGGCTTGCTTCACTCAACATAAGGTCTTCAAATTCATTAATCTTATCCCTTGTGATAGCACTTTATTGCTTCTTATAGCTGAGTAATATTCCATTGCAGGTATGTGCCACATAGTGTTTATCCATTCATCTGTTGATGGGCACCTGTGTTGATTCCAACTTTTGGCAATAGTGAAAAATGCTGCCATGAACATTGGTGTACATATATCTGTTTGTGTCTTTGCTTTGAGTTCATCTGGGTATATAGCCAGCAGTGGAATCCCTGGATCATACGGAAGATTTATACTTAGATTTTTGAGAAACCACCAAATTGTCCTCCACAGTGCATGGACAACTCCAGAATCCCACCAACAGTGGATGAGGGTTCCCATTCCTCCACATCCTCTCCAACAATTATAGTCTGCTGTTTTTTAACAACCGCCATTCTAATGGGTGTAAGATGGTATTTTGTAGTTTTGATTTACATTTCTCTAGAAATAGAGAAATAGCTAGAGATGTCAAGCATTTTTTCTTGTGCTTTTTAGCCATTTGCATTTCATCCTTGGAGAAGTGTCTTTTCAGGTCACTTGCCCATTTTTTAAATGGGTTGTTAGTCTGTTTATTCTTGAGGTGTAGGATGTCTTTATATATGCAGGATATTAGGCTTCTTTCAGATATATGTTTGCCAAATATTTTCTCCTATTGCATAGGCTACCTTTCTATTTTCTTGATAACGTCCTTTGAGATGGAAAAGTTTTTAATTCCAAGGAAATCCCATTCATATATTTTTTTCTTGTGGTGTTCATGCTTTGGGTGTGAAGTTCATGAAACCATTTCCTGTTACAAGGCCATGTAGATGCTTCCCTACATTATCTTCCAAGGTTTTTATGGTCTTGGCTCTTATATTTAGATCTTTAACCCATCTTGAGTTGATTTTTGTATAAGTTGTGAGATGATGTTCCTCTCTCATTCTTTTGGATATGGATATCCACTTCTCCATACACCACTTGTTGAAGAGTCCATTCTCTCTGAACTGAGTGTTCTTGGTAGCCTTTTCAATTATAAGATGACTGTATATCCAAGGATTTATATCAGAACTCTCAATTTAGTTCCATTGGTCAATGTGTCTATCCTTTTACCAATATCATATGTTTTGACCATGGTAACTATGCAGTATGTTTTAAAGTCTGGTAATGTGAAGCCTCCAACTTCATTTTTCTTTTTCAATATGTATTTGGTGTTTCAGGTCCTTTTACCCTTCCAAATAAATTTTGTAGTTAGTTTTTCCAAGTCCTTAAAAAATACAGTGTTGAGTTTTATTGGGATTGTATTAAATCTGTAGATTAGTTTGGGTAGGATAGATATCTTGATGATGTTTAGTCTTCCTATCCATGAACAGGGAATATTCTTCCATTTATTTAAGTCTTTGATTTCCTTTAATAGTGTTGTGTTGTTTTCTGTATATAAGTCATTTACATTTTTAGTTAAATTTATTCCTAGTTATTTGATTCTTTTACTTACTATTGTGGTTTTTTTTCTTGATTTCTTCCTCAGATTCTTTGTTATTGGTGTACAGAAATGCTACAGATTGTTGAGCATTGATCTTATAGCTTGTGACATTACTGAGCTCTGTTATAAGTTCTAGAAGCTTTGTTGTAGATATATCAGGGCTTTCAATGTATAGGATCATATCATCTGCCAATAATGAAATTTTTATTTCTTCTTTTCAAATTTGGATAACGTTTATATCTTTTTCTTGCCTCAGTGCTTGAGAAAGTACTTCTAAGACAATGTTAAAAAGGTGAGGTAATAGGGGGCATCCTTGTCTTGTTCTCAATCTCAGAGGGAATGATATTAGGATTTTACTATTGATGGTGATATTAGTTTTTGGTTTTTCATATATACCCTTTATCCTGTTCAAAAAGTTTCCTTCTATTCCTATGTTTTGCAGTGTTTTTATCAGGAAAGGGTGATGTGTACCAGCGAATGATTTTTCTGCATCTGTACAGATGATCATGTAATTTTTTTCTTTCAATCTGTTTATGTGGGGTATTAAATTGATTGATTTTCTTATGTTGAAACATCCTTGTATATCTGGGATGAAACTCACATAGGCATGGTGTATAATACTTTTGATATGCTGTTGAATGTGTTTAGCAAGTATTTTGTTGGGTAATTTAACATCTAGGTTCATTAGAGAAATTGGTCTATAATTTTCCTTTCTTGTTTTAACTTTGTTTGGCTTTGGTATTAGGGTAATGTTGGCATCATAGAAAAAGTTAGGCAATGTTCCTTCTATTCTATTTTTTGGAAGAGCCTAAGCAGAATTGGTGTTAGCTCTTTCTGGGCTCTTTGGTAGAATTCACCTGTGAAGCCATCTGATCCTGGGCTCTTCTTAGTTGGGAGATTTTTGATGACTGAATCTATCTCTTTACTTGAAAGTGGCTGTTAAGTCCATCACTTTCTTCTTTCATTAATGCAGGTTGCTTGTGAATTTCTAGGAATTTATCTATTTCCTCTAAATTATTTCTGTGGGTCAGTAGTGATATCCCCTTTTTTATTCCTTATTTTGAGTATTTGCATTTGTTCTATCTTTTACTTGGTTAATCTGGCTAAAGGTTTGTCAATTTTCTGACTTTTTTGAAGAACCAGCATTTGGTTTTATTTTTTTCTAGTACTTTCTAATTTTCTATTTCACTTAGTTCTGCTCTAATCTTTGTTATTTCCTTCTTTCTACTTCCTTTGGGATTAGTTTCTTGTTCTTTTTCCAATTCCTCCAAGTGTGCAGTTAGGTCTTCGATTTTAGCTCTTTCCTCTTTTTTAATACATGCATTTATTGCTATGAATTTCACTCTCAATACAGCTTTGGCTGCATCCATAAGTTTTGATATGTTATGTTGTTGTTTTCATTCATTTCAAGGTAGTTACTGATTTCTTTTGAGATTCCCTACATGACCCACTGTTTGTCTAAGAGTGTTGTGTTTAACTTCCATATCGTTGAGCCTAACCTGGTTCTCTGGCCCATAGTAATTTCCAATTTGATTCCATTGTCATCAGAGGAAATACTTTTTATTATTTCTGTCTTTCTGAATTCATTGAGAGTTGTCTGTGGCCTAACACTTGGTCTATCTTGGAGTATGATCCATGTGCACTTGAGAAGAATGAATATCCCACTGTATTTAGGTGTAGCATTGTGTATATGTCTATTAGGTCCACGTCCTCTAATGTATTATTCAGAGTCTTTGTTTCTTTATTGATTCTCAGTCTAGATGTTCTGTCTACAGTGATAATGGTGTATTAAAGTCCCCCACTATAATTTCAGAGGCATTTATGTCTCCACTTATTTTTTCCAGTGTTTGCCTCATGTATTTTGAGGTACCCTGATTAGGTGCATAAATGTTTGTGATTGTCTCTCTTCTTGAAAGATTACCCCTTTTACTAATATATAGTGTCTGTCCTTGTCTCTTACAATACTTTTGCATTTAAAGTCTTTCTGCCTGATATTATGATAGCTACTCCTGCCCTTTTTTTGGTTATTGTTTGCTTATAAAATTGTTTTCCAGCTATTCACTTTCAGCTGCCTGGAATCTCTGGTTCTCAGGTGGGTTTCTTGTAGACAGCATATAGATGGATCATATTTTCTTTTCCATTCTGGCAATCTGTGCCTCTTGAATGGTCAGTTTAATCCATTAACATTCAGTGTTATTACTCTCAATGAATTTCTTACATCAGCCATATTTTCTTTGGCTTTATGTATGTCATATGTTGTTTTTATTTCACTTTTTGCCTTTTTACTTGTTTTTAATTACTCCTCCAACTCTCTCTCTCCTTTTTCTCTCTCAACCTGTAGAACTTCCTTTAATATTTCTTGAATTTCAGGTTTCTTATTGGCATACTCTCTTAATTTCTGTTTATCTGTGAATATTTTGATCTCTAAACCATTTTTGAATGCCAGTATTTCTGGATAAAGAATTCATCACCGGAAATTTTTTTCTTTTAGTACTTTTACTATGTAATACCACTGTCTTCTTACCTCCATGTTTTCAGATGAGAAATCTGCATTTAATCTTATTGTACTTCCCTTGTATGTGATGGTTCTCTTTTCTCTTGCTGCCTTGAATATTTCTTCTTTGTCTTGACAATTGGACATTTTGATAATTGTATGTCTTAGAGTAGGCTGCTGGGATTTATACTGTTTTGGGTGCTCTGTGGTTCCTGTACATGTACATCCATCTCCCTCAATATGGTTCAGAAGTTCTCAGTCATTAATTCCGTCAACACTCCTTCTGTTCCCTTTCCCTTCTCTTCCCTCCTGGGATGCCAATAATGTGTATGTTTGTGCATTTTGTGTTGTCAGTTAAATCCCTAAGTTCCTGCTGGATTTTTTTCTAACTTTTTATCAATCTTTTCTACTATCTGTTTGATTT
>JAQZBX010048897.1:0-20073 GCA_029593785.1 Cabassous unicinctus | reverse complement strand
GCAGGATGAGAGCTTTCTTCTTCACAAAGGGCTTGCTACATGCCCACCCGGGGTGAGACTGCATCTCTTCCCTGCCTCCTCCTCCTCAGATCTGGCTCCAGGGCTGGGAAAGGCACGGGAAGGGTGAACAGTAACTGAGCTGGGTGAGGTGGACCAGAGAATGGCCCCCTCAGTACCCTTTCAATCACCTGTGGGAGACAGGAAGTTTCTCTCAGAGAGTTTACAAATCCACCACCTCTTCACCGTGACACATTCCTCTAGAATATTAGGTCAGATTTTTTGACTGGAGGTCTTAAGAGTAGGGCCACCTCGACAGCAGATGTGCTTGCTAGTAATACAAACAAGTAGATAGGGCAGTAGAGGGAAAGGAGGGAAGGAAGATCCTTCTCCTTCCTGCTGCTCACTTCTTGGGCCTTTTCCACAGAAGGTGCTTGGGAGCTGGGACTCCATCTAGAAAAATCACCATTGAGTTGTCCAAGTGGACGGTGTCGACTGATGACCAGGAGGGAAAGAAAAGGCAGCTGGTGTTTAGGTGTACTTCAGATTGCTCTCCCACAAGCTCAACTGACCCTGTTACTATTACATTCTGTGTTCATTTTGATTGCAGTGTTTTCATTTTTGAGTACTTTTACCCTGAAGCAGGTAGAAACCAGTGAGGGGTGGGCATTTAAAATGGAAGAGGAAAAATGATAATGCAAGTAAACAACAACTCACCTCGCATGTCACATCGCCCTGCTTCTCTTCAATGCACTGCGCATTCACACTGCAAGGATTCAGTTCTGGATTTCTGCAGCTTCTTTCAGTTTTGCATCCCCTTGTCTGATCACCAGTGTACCCTGGTTTACAAGGCCCACAACGATAAGATCCCTGCAGGGAACAAAGATAAAGGTGAGAGCCTGGAGCTCAAACTCTGAGTAAAGGTACTGCTATTTTATTTTTATATGGACTCAACAAAGCCAGGACTAAGTGACATCCATGCCTGCTTCTGTGCTTAACACCTACATCTTTTACGATTGAGTGAATGTTGCTGAAATCACCATATGATTGGAAGCTGCAGCAGGCTACGTAGACACTGAAGGAAGAGAACTGAAGATAGAAGGCTGGATGGGGACCAACGGCCCTTTTACTTGCCAGCTCCACTGTGCAGGGCATAGGAGAAAGGGCTGATGGTTCCAATGGCGTCCTGGGAAGTGGAGTGACAGGCTTTATTCTGGGGACAAGGGGATGATTTGATTAAAAAGCAAGTTTTGTGGGCTTTTTTTTTTATTTGCTTTTTAACCTTTAAATGTTCCTTTGGCTCCTTTACAATTGACAGACAAAGGAGCAGGCATTCAATGCATGGCGAGGTGACTTGCATTGAGAATTCTTGATGAGGTAGGCTGCTATGAAAGAAACTGGCAAATGAGCTGTCTGTGCTTCTGGGGCCAGGCAGGACCACTGCCCCCCACCCCCCACCTTCTCTCTCTCATTTTCAAACAGCTTTATTGAGATAAAATTTACATACCAAAAATTTTACCCATTTAAAGTATACAGTTCAGTGGTTTTAGCCATTCACTACCTCTTCATTGCCAAGTCCAAAGGATGCTTTTCAATGATCTTTCTTGAACTATCAGATGCATCTGAAATTTTGTCAGCTCTCTCCTTTTCGTGGCTTCTGCTCCTTTTCCTCTGCCTACGCCTTCATTTTTGTGGTTTATGAATTTTCCATTTTTTCCACTAAGCTTCCTCGTCCTCCAAGACTGCCTGTTTCCTTGAATAACCAAACTACAGCCGTCCAATCGGTGCCGTATTGACCCTTCCCACCCCTCCCCCACACTTGAATTAATCATCAAATACTGACAATTCATACTCTTAAAACACCCCCTGTCACCCTTCTAGTACAGCTCTTCCACCATGAGCATTACTCAGCCATTGTCACCAGGCTTCTGGATTCCTGCAATAGTCTCCTCGCTGGTCTCCCAGGAGCTGTCTTGCCTTCCTCAAATCCATTATCCACAAGACTTCTGGAGAGATCTGGCTGAGATGAAAGACTGACCTTGTCATTCCTTTGTTTAAGACCTTTCCTTTTGAATTCCCAGGGTGTATACTGACATTCTCACCTGGTTCCCTGGGACAATTAAGACCTAGAGCCTGGTCTAAAGCATCCTTTGTATGTAATGGATTAACTTATCCCCTACCCATCAGGAATGGACAAGTCATATACCATTCTGGTATATGAGAAAATAGCATCTCAAATAATTTTCTGTAGTCCCTAATGCTCTCCGGGAACCCCAGTTGGAAGAATTTGGGAGAACCCCAAAGGCCTTAATGCGACATCTTTGAAAATATAAGTTCCCCAAGGACAGAGGTTTTTGCCTGTTTTGTTCAAGCTCTATCCCTGGGGCTTAGAACAGTACTTGGTACAGAGTCAGTCCTTGATAAACATGTGCAGAATGAACGAATGAATTCAAGAGCTTTCAAGCTAGGCTCCATAGCACCCTTTTTTTTCACTCTTTGTTTTACAAATTACGCTTTAGCAACACTAAGCTGTTTATAGTTTTCTGAACATACCATATCCTCATATAATTTGCTTGTGAGTTCCTTGAGAGGGTAGGACTATGACTTATTATTATTATTTTTAATATTGCCACATACCTAGCCCAGCACTTGACACAAAGAAGCCACTTACTGATCATTGAACTGAATTAGGCTGAATAATTTAGTGGGAAGTAAGTAAAGAGGATATCATGTCAGGACTCTCAGAAGAGCATCATTAATTTTTCTTTCCCTGTGTATAAATCACCTGTTAGGACTGCACAGTGCCCTTGTATAGACTGCAAACAGGTGGTGGCCTTGCCTCACATGTAGAGGTCATTGATGACCTTATCTGTATTCCGAAGGGTTCCAAGGGAAGACTTTAAATACTAAATCTACTTCGCTTTTATTAACTATATGTACCAGCCAACTGTTTGACAATTCATTGCAGCTATTTTCTATTTTTTTTTTAAGATTTATTTATTTATCGCCCCCCTTGCTGCTTGCGTTTGCTGTGTCCATCTGCTGTGTGTTTTTTCTGTGTCTGCTTATCTCCCCCTTACTGTGAGGTCTTGCTGCATCAGCCCACCGTGCCGCGCAGGCCGGCCTGCCCTCACAAGGAGGCCCCTGGAAGCGAACCCGGGGCCTCCCATATGGTAAACGGGAGCTCTATCGATTGAGCCACACCTGCTTCCCAGTTACTTTCCTTTGCACTAAGTAACAATACGTCTTAGGCAATATAGCGTGGTGAAGAACAATGAAACCTTTGCAGTCAGATGGGAAGTGTTATGAGATGCGTGGCTTTAGCCTAGTTATTTAACTATTCTGGGCCTCCATTTCTTCAACAGTAAAATGGGGATAAGACTAGTGCTTATTCGTATGGTGGTTGTGAGGATTAAATTAAATGACATGAAATTTGTGAAGCACTTTTACATACAAGGAAACTAGGAAACTAGAGATGAAACCATTTTCACCGGCACATATGGCAAGTTAGCACTATCTTTCATCTTGGAAACAATTAATAGGACTTTTCAAAGATGAAACTCATTTAATACTTAATTTATAGACCCTCTAGGTGTTAAGCATTTGAATTTATTACAAATTACTTCAGAAACATTTTATGAAAAAAGAACACTGTTTGTTCTTGTAGTCACCAGTAAAATGCTAATTCTGTAATACTGAATATAAACTAACAAGCTTTTCACAATTTTAAAATAGAAGGATGATAAGGACATTTTATTCAATAAATATTTACTTAAGCACCTACCGTTGCAATTTTGATAGAGGCTAAAGAATAAACTTGGAACTTATATAAAATTACTGTTATATAAAAAATTAAGTTACTTATGAAATTACATGCATATGAAAAAACCGATTTTCAGCCAAATGTTTGTCCTTATTCTGCAATATTTTTATATTATGACTGGACATTCTATATATGTTTGGGGTTATGATTTATAAATATACATTTGTTTAATAAATGATTCTGCTTCGAGAACAACAGCTATGAGAAATACTTACCAAAGTGTTAACACAAATAGAATTGAGAACACATGCTCCATTCCGACACTCATCAATATCAGTGCAGATCTGGTACAAAAAAGTTTAAAGAGACACTTTGTTTAAATAGAAATGCAAATGAATTTTCCTTTGGTTTGATATCTTTGTGTGAAGTGAAGACAGAATTTCAGGTAGAATGGTAATCTAAGGGTCATTTTAGACATATCTTTTACCTTTTGTACCAATTGCAATTGAACTTCAAATGGGAATTGCCAACATGGTATTTAAAGTTGTTCAGAAAAGGTAACTTCCACAGTTAATCCACAAAGTTTATGTTAGGAAAATTCTTCTTTATGCCAATTCTTTCTATTTTCTTTTTGGAATTACAGTGGACTTTCTCATTCATACTTTCTATTGAATATTAAACTCTCATTCGTAGTTTCTATATCTTTATCTTTCTGTGCAGCATTCTGATTGATTTCCTTAGATTCACCTTCTAGTCCATGAATTCCCTGTTAGCTATGTCTAATCTGTTCTCCCATCTCAGTTTTTAATTTCAGTGATTACATTTTTAATTAATAAAGTTTTATTTGGTTGTTTTTCAAACTTGCCCTTTTTTCACATTGCCTTATTCTTTAATTATGGTATCTATTCCATCTTTGATCTCTTTATACTATTAAACTTACTTAATATTTATCATGTTTCCTCATGGTGGTTTCTTCATATACATTGCCATTTTTGTTTATGAGCTCATCCTTAGTCTGCCTTTGCCTATGAGTGTTCCACCGGCCAGGGCCCTGGGGATGTTACTGCTCCAAAACTAGTTTCTATTTTGGCTTGTGTTTCTGCATCATATGTGTAATATAGATTTGCAAAGCACAACTATATATGGTACAAGCATTTTATTTGTTGCAGGCAATTTCCATTTTTGTCAACTGTGTGCTAAAGCTAAAGTCAAGCTTCCTTTTTCTTTCCTGGGGCTAGAAAAAGTTTTCCAGTCTTGTTGTAATGGATAGGGTAGCTCTTTGAGGCTCCTGTCTTTATACAGGGGTTTTACATCTTTGTAAGTGTCCAAGACTACATCTGCTGCACCTACATAGGCATTAAAACCCAAGCTCCCCACTCCTAGGACCCACATCCAGCTCCCACCTCCCATGAGCTGCTGTGGATTCAGTCTCCACTCACAGCTCTGACTCCGAGTTCCTTCTTTGTTTCTGGAACCTGCATATTTCTTTTATTTCTTTTGATATTGGTAATGCATTAAAATTTGCTGTTGTTAAATTTTAGTGAGGTAGTTGCTTCAGTTCAGGCTATCCTGGTCTCGGAAATCCATGGGAAGTGCTCTTTACTGGCCTACATAAGGCACCTTCTATTTCATTTTGTCTATTCCCCTTGGTTTAGTCTTGGAGATTTTGTCTTTAGAGGAGACAAAGAAAAACTTTGGGTCATTACTCTAATGGTTTCTTGTCATTCCTATATGTCTAGCTTCCTCCCCTTGCTAGTCTAAACAATGATGCCCTCTAGAGTCCTTTGATAAGCAGTTAGGAAATAATGAACCCCTGCCCTACTTCACAGCTAATAATTTCCCTAAGGTAGTAAAATGTATTTATAGACCAACCATTTTAAGGGCTGAAAACATCAAAAAGAATTTCACAGTCAATCTGTTAAATAATGACCAGGATATAGCAGAACATTTGGAAATAAATGGAGACCGTCACAAAGTAGTCAAGTGCTTTATGACAATTTATAGCTTATATAAGAATAAGGGAAGGTTTCCTCAGGGGATTATTTCTACTCTTGAAATCCTCTCATCTTGAAAACAGCTACTGATTGGAAATAATGAATATAAAAGTGACCTAATTTTTCAAAGCTTTCCTTTGTTTACCTGATTTTCAATCATTTATTCTGCAGAACAAAATGTTTGATAGTTATCAACAAAATCATCCTGAAATTATGCCTCCTACTCAGTATTACCCCATTCACTATTTTTTGTTTTTGCTTTTTAGTGATACACTATTATCCCAATCTAATTGCTCCCTTCTTTCCGGAACTTATGAACATATACACTTAGAAATGAGTTGAAATATTGCCTAATTTTCCCATTGTACCTTACAACATTCAACATGGCACTGACTGCTCAAATAGGGTAAAGGAACCAACCAAGAGGTGGGAACCAATGAAAATTGTTCTGTAAGGTAACTGAAATAAAAACAATGAATAGAAAAACCATGACTTCAGCCCACCTGCTTGTTTGACTTGGCAAAATTGATCCCAACACCCTGCATCATGTGCCCTGTGAAGCCCACTGGGCAAGCTTCACATCTGAAACCAGGAGCCAAGTTCACGCAGCGTACACCCGGGTAGCAGGGATGGTATTTGCACTGGAGACCAAAAAGAGTTCAAAGTCTTTAGCCACATGGTTTATACTGTCTCAAATTTTCATTCATCTACTTGTATATGCTTACTTATCTGTTGGACCATTTTTTTTGGTGGAATTTATGATAAAAGGAAATAAAGTCTTCTAACTCCAGAGTTATCCATCGAATCCCTGACCCACACATTCTGGGCTTTGCTATATTATAGAATAATGGCACATTCGAGTTGGAAGGATCCATAATGCCAACTAGGCTACCTCCAGTATAAGCTCCTTGATATTTTAACTTGGAATTAAAAAATCTCTGTGAGAGGACAGCACTCCCGAACACTTATCAACTGGGTGTTAGATGAATCCAGAGATATTAACCAACTGCTCAAATGAAAAGGACTCAAACTAAGCCAGGCACTTGTTTCTTCAGTAAGATTTGATCCATCAGTACCTGTCCCTGCATTTGTGCCCTATGATGTCAATGGCTATTCCAAGGCTCTCTGAATCTAGGAAATCGGTTCTGATATATATTTTTTTAACCACTTCAACTAATGTAAAAAACATGACCACTTTCTGCTCTTTCAAATGGAGGAAAATTCCAGCTCACAGGTAAAAACCAGATGCAGTTCTGTGAAATGTGTGCAGATGTTTCTCCAATTGAGAGAGTACTAGAGACCATCTTAATTGCTTACAATCTGGGGAGATAATCAGCCAAGCAAATGAGCAAGCATCATGAGCCTACAGGAGCCCCGTGGGTGTCAGTGTGTACAGAAGCTCCTTGCATGCGTCTCTTGACTTCTTCCAGCCTTCCTCTGGCCAGGTGGAAGGGTAATGCATGTCTAGTGGCAGCCGACTGCTTTGAGGCTGGTCTAGGGACTGGCTAACCATGGTTTTGAACAGTCTCCTTGTGAAGCTCTGCCAGCCGAAAAACCCTGTATTTACTGTATGAGTTCTGTCTGGCTCCAGCCCTGAGCTCTTTTGGGGACCACAGGACGTGGCTACTCACAGTTTATAAGGCCTCCTCAACAGGTTTTGTTGGTGTGAGATTCCTTTCTGCTCCTCTATTTTTAGGAAGTCTGAAGAAATCAGTTGTCACCCCTGAAATATACCCTCACAACAGGGCCCTCCTCCTCCCACATTTGGAAAAACCAAAGTTGTAATACAGGCTGCTTAAGAGAAATAATCCGTGCAGATGTTTGAGTAAAAGCAGAAATCTCAGCATCAACAAGGACAGGTAGAAGAGCTGGAAACACAGACGAGACCCAGCCACAACCCAGCTCCCGGTCTGTGAGGATTCATAAGGAAGTAGTTCTGACGTAGCCTGGGGGACAACCCAAGTCATCCCTTAACTGTCAGCTGTGCTGCTTTTTCCATTAGCTTTTTCTATTAGGGTGTGTAAGGTACTTAGCTAGCCCCTTCCCCATCTAATTTAACTTTTACCTCATCAGCATCAGAACAGGTGATCCCATTTCCCGTGTAGCCCTCCGGGCAAGGCCCACACTGAAAGCCATCTCTGGTTTCAGTACATCGGACGCCTCTGAAACAGGTGTTGGAGTCACACCAGCGCTTTAGGGGAGGTGGGGATGCCGGGGGCGCTGGGGATGCTGGGGGTGCTGGGCGGGCCGGGGGCACCAGGGTGTTTGGGGTTGGAGACTGAAGGCTGAGAGGACCTAGAGAAAAACAATAACCCATAGCCTTTTTCACCACCAGAACAACATACCAGAGACAAAACAAACTTTTGTTTCCTGATGAACTTCTTCTCCCTTCCCTCCAGCTCTGTACTGATCTCCCAGAAACCACAGTCAGTGTTGCTCATCCCGGGCCCTTCCTCAGCCTGCACTCGCTCGCTCATCTGACTCAGAACGTGCCAGTTACTAGAAAATCACTTACCGCAAGCCTGGCATTCAGCAATGGTGTTTCGCAAAAATGATGTTTCCTTGACCTTTAGAAATGGCAAGGGGGAGAAAAGATTGAAAAGGAGTACCTGACATATAATCCAGGAATAAAAGAATCCATGTGTAGCAAGTTAGGCAACATTTCTTAAAGTAATGCTAGAAGTACTCCTTGATGCCTCCCACTCTGCTTGGAGTCATGGTGTGTTCATTGCAAGCTTGTTCCCCTTCTTGTTTCCTGAGCCCTTCTAGCAGAGCCCCGGGGCAGTGGGCTGTGGGGGACCACCTGAGGCCTGGCTTAGGGCTCCCTTCCTCGCCTCTGCAGGACTGAAGCTCCACCAGCTGGCCCAAAGAGCTTCTCTTATTAAGACTGAGCTTTCCTGATGATACGTCCTGTTTGTTACCTGCTGTCTCAGAAGATCCTTCACCTCTCCCAGTAGCTGGTTTAGTTGGGTCATTTGCCCCAAGAACTGTCGGTTAAAGTCCCCTGTAGGAAAAGCAAAAGGGAAGGTGCATTCAACCAGGGACAGTCATTTCCACGGAGAAGCAAAGACAGATGATGCCCCAGAAAATCATCTTGTCATCTGAATTTAACTTGGGGGTAATTTGAATAATTCTTCTAAGAGGTAATGATCCTGATAAAATGCTTCTGGCTAGTTAGTCCAGATTCTTGTGAGTTATAAAAATAAAAGTGCAACAAAAGTATTCCTTGCCCTGGACTTTTGGCATGGGAGCTTGATTTCTGTAAATATATTCTGTCCAGCTGTTCTGCTGACAGCCCGCCTCTGGTGATGGGACCCAGCCTGTTCGGCAACCCTGGAGTTTGTGTTGCTGAAGGTGTGCAAGCTGCCCAGACCCCACCTGAGCTTGTGACAGCCAGCGGCTCACTCTGCTGTAGGAAGCAGTCTTGCAGGCTGGCCACCTGGAACAGAGAGCCTTTCACTACCAGCTTCAGTTCTTCCAAGAAGTCCTGGAAGAAACCACATTCATACCAAACATTATTGACACCGTTCAAAAGTCAATGTGCTACCATATCCACACAATTTTCTTAGTGCAGTAGCCATGGATACTTGGACTCTGAAATCTTATATAATTTTGCAGGTTCATATTTTTCCTAAAGGCTGCCAGTCCTATTCTTTCCATTGAAGCAAATATAGACATAACTAGCAGCTTAGGACAAATGCTGGCATCCAATTTGGCCTGAGAGTTCATCAAAGTGAATGACAAGAGGAAAGGCAGTTTTTCTTCCCGGTAAACATTATTTTGTGGCAAAAATTACCCAATGAATTGCCCAAAATTTATGGTGTTTAGACTGGAATAAAGAAGATATGGATCCTAATTTTAAGCAGTATGGTTTTTAGGATATATTGGCTCTAGGCTTTAGCAAAGCCTCTGATTTTCTTGGGTTATAAGACTAATAAGCAGTATATTCTATGACTATTAAGTAGTTGGGACTCTTTTACATTATTGGTGGATAGCAATCATTCATTGTTAGTCACAAAGTCAATTTCCTCACCTCTTAATTTTGTAAATTATACTCATTTTTACTATAGATACACATGACAAGAACAGTTTACATAACTGCCAACATAAAGTTATCATACACATTTTAGAAATGAGCATGCTAATAAGCATTCTCAGAGGAATTCTACTTTTCAACTTAACTATATTAAGATGTATGCAACACATGCTATGTAACAGACATTGAGCTGGACATCAGACTGTAAGCTCCACGGTGGCAGGACCATGACTGGTTTTGCTCGCATACTGCTCCAATGTCTCCCTAATGCCTAGAACGATAGCACTTATCATATATTAGCTGACTAGTTGACTGAATGGATGAATGCATAGGTGATTATAAAGACAGATTTACTATGGGCCTTGCTGATAGTCTAAGAAGGTAGAGCTTTTGAGGAAATTCCAATAAGTATATTTTCTGATGGCCTTTTCATGGTTGACTCTTGGCTTTTAGAAATTGACTTATTTGATGGTGGACACTAATTTATGAAATGGTCAGTGATACAATTTCTGACTGGCATTTTGATTACTTGGGCTAGTATAGGAACTCTGTAATAAGGTTTGGTGTATCTCTCCGTTCATTATATTTCACCATATATATTGGACTCTGCAAAAACAAAACAAAACAAACAAAAACCTGGGATTTGAGCTTTCTTAGAATTTCTGCTTAAAACTGCTTACAGTTGTTCAAGTTCAAAATTCCAGTAAGATTAATAGTTTTTGTATTATTATCTAAGCCTTCTCAGCCATTTCTAGTTGTAATTGAAATCACTGCTTACACCCTACCTCTTTGTAACTAAAACACATATAATGAGATAACAAAATGGAAATTCATTTATGAGGATGAGAATTAGGAGAGAGAAGATGACAATATTACTGGCCACAAAAGAAGAACATGGTTACTGAGATTGGCACTGACTTCGGCAGCAGATGAAATTTAGGAACTATGACGAGTTAGAGTTGTAATTGTTGAAAACGACAAAGAATACTAGCTCTTTACAGGAAAGAAAGCATTTCCTATCACAAAAAATCTAAAAGGAATGTAAGTTGCAATTTCTACAGCAGGTGCAATGATATAATGAAAAATATAACATCAGAGCAACGTAAAACAAAAAAGAGAGCAGAGGGGAATTTTGAGATCACATGGAGCTAGGCTGGCAAGAAGTTCCCTTTTTAGTGGCTGTTCTAACAATATCCATGAAAACCATAGTTCCTAGTGCTTGGCAGGTTCCAAATATGTTTTTTAATTTTCATTAAAAAGATAACAGTATAGAAAGATTGAAAATATATAAAATAGATAACCCTCTCACTCTAAGATAGTGATTTCTAATTTGCTACTGTTTTCTAACTTTACAATTGTATCCAAAGAGTCTCTATCACCGAAAGTAAAAGACCTCAACTTTGGCTTCACATTAGAATCAGTATTTAAATAATACCTATCCCGACAGATTCTGGTTCAATTGGTCTTGTGTGTGGGCCTTTTATGAGTACTGTTTTTCAGTTGCCCAGGTAATTCTAATAGGGAGACAGACTTAAGCCCAATGGCTCTCAGAGGGGAAAGGGCATTCCATGAGCCAAGATATTTCCCTCAGCACTCTGCTCTGTCTTGGAAGTCTTGGCAGCCCCTCTCTCTACTTCAGATAATGATCTTGTTGGTTCCTACCTGTGCCTTCCTCTGGAAAGTCCTCAATTCAATGGACTCGGGACTCCGGGAGAGGCCAGAAAAGGCCCTGGGGAGATTGTGAACGGAGTCCACTTGGGTGCAGTCCAGGTAGAGTTCTATGGAGCCAGCCCCTTGCCGCAAATTGGTCAGCCTCAGGAGGATCCGGTGCCGCCTCCCGTCTGCCAGTTGCAGGTTGTTGAAAACCACCAAGTGAATCTTCCCATCATTCTTCAGGTAACGAAGGATGGCTGGAATCAAGCACAGAACAATGACGGATATGATAAGACAAGGGTGGGGGATACTCTACTGAATAACCTCTTGCTTACAAGACTGCATCACTGGAAAGAACGTGAGCAGGTTGTTCCTACAAATGTTGATTTTGCATCTTCTCTGTGCCAGGCACTGTTTTAGGCACTGGTAATGCAGTAGTGAAAGGACCCATTCCCTGGCCCCTCAAGGATCTTTTATGCTGATGGAGAGACAGACAATAGCAGCAAATTAAAAAATAAACAGTATTATTTCAGATAGTAATAAGTACAATGAGCAAGCATAACCCCCTCAAAAGTCAACTAAACTCTAAGGAGATAATAAGCTCCTGAGGGTACAAATTATTAATTCACCATTTCCTGAGCACTCCCATGGGGTTTGCTGCTGTCCTTAGTTGTTTTAAGTACTTATTTTCCACTTGTTGCAACCCTATGAGATTGGACTCTCTACAGGTGAGGAAAATGAAGTTCACTTGGGTAAAGGAACTTGCATGAGGACAGTTAGTGGCAGGACTAGAATGTGAACCTGAATGTGCATGGTCTCAAAGCCAGTTCTGGTTCATTTACAAAAAGAATGCCTAAGGGGGGAGTGGATGAGGCTCAAGCAGTTGAGCACCCGCCTCCCACATGGGAGGTCTTGGGTTTGGTTTCCTGTGCCTTCTAAAGAAGACAAACAACAAGCAGACAATGAGCAAAAACAAGCAGGGAGCAGATGTGGCTCGAGCAGTTGAGCACCCACCTCCCACACGGGAGGTCCCAGGTTCTTACCCTGTGCCTCCTAAAGAAAGAAGTAGACAGCGAGCAGACAATGAGCAGAAAAACAAAAAACAAAAAACAAGCAGACAACAAGCAAAAGCAAGCAAAAAACAATGAGCAGACAACAAGCAAAAAAAACAAGCAAAAAAAAACAAGCAAAAAAAAACAAGCAGCAAAACAGATGAGGGAGCCATCTCAGGGGGGAAAAACAAAAGAACGCCTAGGCACGGAGAGGCCCTTTCTAAGCATACGTCAAATTAAGTGTCCTATTGTCCCTCAGTTACCCAGCCCCAAATTTAGCAATTCTCAGAAAATACAAAGAATCCAAGGTTGCAAAAGAAGGACTAGGGGGAAGATTCAATTCAATACTTTGTTTTCTGTTTGTTTTTCTAGGCAGGCAACAATTCATGTATTTTCTTAAGCTCATTAAATGAAAATTCATGTGAATTTAAAAATTCTGGTTCCATTATTGCTCAGAATATATTGGGCCCTGAAGTGAAATCTCTTTTCTGGATATTGACCTTTTGTGAATGAAGCCCAGTGGCCAAGGTTTGCTATAAAGACCAAGGTGACTTGCTCCTGAAGTCCAAGTGAGTCCACTAAAAACATTTCCAAGTCCATCCCCAAGGGCTGCTCATGACCCATATTTGTCACCAGAAACAATTCCAGAAAGAAGGTAGGAAGGTTGATTGTAAATGTTGCTGGATAACTGAGGTACTAAACACATCCTTGCAGCCCCAAAGGTCTGAGTCAAAGTCTTCCAGCCCTCGGGTGGAAAACCTTCACATATACCAGTGGGAGAGTACAGTACTTTTCTGGAGGGCAACTTAGTGATTTGTATCAGAACCTTGAACATGTACAGATCCCATAATGTCACTTGTAGGAACTGAAACTAAGGAAATTTTTTAGAAAGCACCAATATGTATGGATAAGAATGTTCATTACAGAAATATTTATTTTAACAAATATTTGGCACAACATATATGTCTAAAAACGGAGGTAAGACTACCTAAATTATGGTACAAACATAAAATATAAAGAAATACAATAAATAAAGCATTAAAAACTTGAAAAGACATTCCCAGTATTTTGTTAAGGGAAAAAAGGAGATTATACATCAGTAGAGCTCCATTCATAGAAAAATATGTGTATGTATAGATGTTTACACATGTATGTACATATCATCTGTATATGTGTATATAACACATACACACATACATGGAACATTAGAAGGAAATATATCATCATTAATAAGATAATTGCTTGGATGATGTGTGGCTTTTTTTTCCCTCTTAATCATCTTCATTATCTAATTTTTCTACAAGAAACTTGCATGACTTATATAACGCAAAAAGCAAAAAAGAAAAGAATCACAGACACATACACCAAGTGTGTTGCTGTTAATCTGTATGATTTGTGGCAAGTAACTCAGACCATCATTCGGGTAGTTCTTCTGTAGAGTGGAAATACCAGCTTGGTGCCACCATGACCTAACCAGCAAGGAATACCTCTTTATGTTGCAGTATTGTAGGAAAAAAACAAAAAAACAAAACAAAACAAAAACTCTACCACAAAACTTTAAGGATATATATGAAGTTTTCCCCCACATTAGACTTTCTAGGTTCATTTCCACATCCCTTTTAAATTCTGACTAGATTTGCTTTTCCATTGGTCTGGAGAGAGCCAATTGGCATCTGGTTCTGTGGTGTAGAGAGATGCCGAGGAGTCAGACAGGAGAGCTTCTCTTCTGTCCCTGTGGTGACCACCACTGGCTTATAGAGAGAAAATAGTTGGTAAGACCTGGCAAGACAGACTAGCTTGAAGGCATTTCTATGAGTATAGTACATACTGTGTTTCTTCAAGTAAAGTATTGGTAAGACTTAATATGTGTGGTATGAAGAAAAAGAAAAAAGTGAAGTGGGAAGGCAGAAGGGAGACACGAGTAGACATTCTTGAAGTATTTCAAACTGCTGTTTACCCTTTTATTTAATATTGATTGTTGAGAACTTGCAAATAGTAACTGCATGACTGGAAATTGGAGGCATATATTCTATCTACAGGAAGGGGGAGATTGAGACCAAACGTATGCACTAATTCAATTTTTTTAAAATTTCTATTTCTTTCCTTTTTAGAATAATTCTGCAAATATTTTTTACAGGCCAATAAAAATACCACTTGGACCACCAAACTTGAATTAGGTCAGACACACATGTACTCAATATCTCTTTATTCTAGTCATGACCACCTCTTTCTGTTCTCTATATTAATGGTTTAAGAGAATACCAGCGGTTTAAAACAAATACTCTTGGTTTTCCTCCATAAACTCAGATTTCCATGAAATTCAAAGGAAACATATTTTCTTGGGCATGCTGCCTGCTTTTAACAGGCCTTCACAGGGCATGTGGACCATGGTTAATTTTCATAATTGAATAGCTGAGTTTAATTTTACAGATAGTGCCTAGTGGACTATGTTCCATATGACAGGTACACATTAAACATTGTGAATATGAACTTTCAATGAATAATTGCATTTAAAGCTTTTCATTTATAAAATAAAAATGTTTTGAGAATGACAACCCAACATCTTATTCCAAATAGCAAAACCCTATTATTGTGTTCATACCCTCATTTAAGGGGACTCTGTACTTTCGGCCTTGTTTTTTGTTGGAACGCAACACCAAAATGACAAATTCCTCTTGACAAATTCCTTAGATCTCATGACAATGGCAAGAGGGAAAAAAAAAGGGAAAGAAGAATTATGGAAACTTCCATCCTCACAATGTCTGTTAGCAGAAAAATTGTCAAGCACCTTGACATTTACCATTCTTCATATTTGATCCAATAATTCTCATTTCTCTTCTGGCTTCCATTTTTCATTTTTCTTATTTACTGCAAATTCCTAACTTCAGTGCCTCTATACTTATTTTATCTTCAGAGCAGTAAGACTACCCCAGAGGGCAGACAGGGGCCTGCTTAGGAAGCTCAGCATTTTCATGTCAGTCTACTGAGTCCAGAAATGGCCTAAAGCTCTGCCCCAGGAGCCTGCAGCCAGCCGGGTGGGAGCTTCTCTGACCTTCTGCACAGGCAGCACCATCCCGAAGGGGAGAGATCTGGAGCGATCCTCTTCTTCTCTCCAGCCCCCCTTTCCCAGTGCTCGTCTCGCCCTATTTTACTGCCTCCCCCTCTCCCCCTCCACATACCTAGCAGAGCGGAAACCAAGCCTGGAGGGAAACAGCACAGAGAGTAATACAATCTTTGTGCACCAGGAAGGAGGGCAAAGCCAGCGCTCTGCATCTGGAAGGAGCCGTCTGTCCCGGCCCTGCCCCGGGGAGCACCATGCTAGGAAAACCAACTCTGTTTCTTCAGCTGCGGCACATTCAGCTCTATTGCTCACTCTGCACACTCCGCCCAGTGAAACAAGTTTGCTTGGTGATTTGGGCCTGGTTATCTTGCAGGGCTGGTTTAGAGAATTCGGTGCACCTCGGATGAAAACTGGAGGCTGTGGGTGGGCATCCTCTAACTCCGCCTCTATTCTGTTCCTCTCTGCGTTCTTCTACCTGATCGTGACCTTCCTTCCTACTAAAGATCTCCTTTCCATGCACACTGTCTGTTTCTTTGGACTGATGGATTGAACTTCTAATAGCACTGCTCTCATCAAGTTATTGCCTTATCAAAGCAAGCAAATGAAATCCATCAATAGTACCCCAATGCCTCCTAAATACAGTCTAAGCAGTTTATCGGATGACTGGCCCCAACCTTCCAGCCATCTCCACCACCCTGTTCTATGTTTTCAAGCCTCTCTAGCTTTCTTCAGCCTCTCTCATGCTTTTCTTTCTGTGCAGAGTGTTCTCCCGCTCTCCGTTGCTTTCCTGCTCTCCTCCATCATCACCTGTCTGAAGTCAAGATCCAGCTCAAATGCAACCTCCTCCCTGAAGTCTTCCTTGTTTCCTGTGGTTGGAATTTCTCACTCTCATTCATATTTCCATAACACTAGGTGTGCTTTTCTAGGACTCAGATTCCAGTCACGGCTCAGCTACTTAGTAATTATGTAACTCCGGGCCAGTTAATTTTGCTAAGCCTCAGTTTCTTAAACTGTTAAATAGAGTTAATAATACTTACCCTTTCCACTTATGTTGCTTTCAGTGGGTATCAAATAAAAGGCAAAACTATAAACTGTAATACAAATATAGGCATTAGTAAATTTATTTGTGTTTATTTATCTTCTCTACTAGAGCATAGACTCCTGGGATCAGGAGTCTATTTCTGACCAATTTTCCCATACCCTGCAGCATCTGACAGTACCAAATTCAATTACTTACTTACTTACTGAAAAAAAAAAAAAAAAAAAGTAGTTAAAACAGAGTTTTCAGGTATCAACTCTGATTTTTGTTACGCACAATTGTATCTCTTTTTAAAATTTGGATGCATTTTTTTATTGGTTTATTTATATAAATCATTTTCCTTTAAACTTAGCATCTAGTTGGGGCATGCTTTCCTAACCTTATCCCAAAGCTACATTTCCATATCTGAGTACTAACTCAATACAGTAACCAAGTAGCCCAGCTTGTTTAAATATGATCTCAGTGACTGGCAGTAGATGAAAAAGCAAACCCAAGCAATGAAGATTTAAGAAATTGCTATCTCAGAAAAGAATTTTCAAAAGGTGGTTTTGAAAAGTAGATCTGCTAATCAAAAATATTATTATATATTGAATGCCAGGGCAATGATGCAGGTTGCCAGCTTTAAAGCCCTGGAAATGATAAAAGGAATTCAGAGTGAGCTGGCCCGAGGACAGCAAACTCGGGAAGGTAGTTCCAGGGCTTTCTGCTTTGCTTGGCAAATGACCTTGCTCTCTGGCACTTTTAAATATATGATGGAAGCCATCATTGTCAACGTTTCCTCTTTTTTAAAAATAATTGCACATTTTAAAAATGCCTTCTTGCCATTAATGTCTCTTGTGATGGATATTCTGTTTGCCTTTGCTTATTTATCTGTATGCTCGATAAGCTAAGTCTTTGTAGCATTAATGCTTTGGAAATACATATAAAAGGTAAATCATCAAATCGCTTTTCCTAAATGTACTCTGGGTGACTGCTAGCTGTGATAAATAACAGTCTGTGCGTTTCAAACTTTTCTTATGGTAGTTTGAACAAATGTAAAGGTTACAGGATACTGACTCATGCACACGTGTGTGCATGCACATAATGAAGAGAAACCATTCAGTGAAAGCAAACACAGCAGTAATATTAAACATCTGCAGAGGGCTTTATATTTTGAAAAAGTATTAGACTTATCATTGTATACAGCTACCTGGCAGGTAAGGAAGCTATGAGTGTGCACAGAATCCCAAGGTCACACTCTAGGAGAGAACTGCAAAGCAGTGTCTTAAGCACGCATGGAGCTTCTCTGGCCTTAGTAGAATCACTGAATATTAGCATCATAAGTTATCCAGCTAAATTTCTCACTTCAAAACTCCCTTCAATAAAAGTGCAGCCTTTACCAGAACATTTCCAGTAACAGGGAACTCATTACTTTGCAGAGAAACCCGTTTCACTTCTGGATAGCGCTCCAGCATTTTCCTAAAACAGAGCCAATATCTGTTTCCTCTGAATTCCACCAATGGCCTAATTTTATTCTTCAGAGCTATAGACAGATTTCATCTGATCCTCACTGCAAATGACATTCTTCAAATATATTAAGGCCACTTTCATAGCTCTCATGTTTTCTGCCTGGCTCCTTTAGTTCTCCAGTTCCTTTAACTTTTGATTTGTGATGTGGTTAAAAAAAAAAAAAAAAAATAGGGCCCAGATGGGAGCTACATTGGTGACTCTCTTCAAGATAACCTCTGATTTGTTAGTGTCCCTGTAAAACGTGTCCAGGACTAGACACATTCTCCTAGATATGGTCTGGATGATTAAGAGTACAGGGAGGCTATTATCTCCTTTAGTTTGGTGACGTGTATATATTAGTGATGCCTAAAATTTAAGGAACTTTTAAAAGACAGGTGCATCACAGTCTCTGCTCATTCATGCATTCATTCAGCAAACATTTTTTAGCACCTGGTATGTACCAGGCACTATGCTAAACACTGATTGGTTCTTGCTTAGATTAGGTCTCCTAGGATAGATATCCCAAATCCAGTACTTCCGCAATTTATTTTTCATTTTGAAGTGATGGTTTTCCATGGTTCTTGTTAAATTTCACCTGATTCACTATGACCCTTTGTGTCAGCCTGGTAAGACCTTGCTGACCTTGATGACAGCATCCAACCTGTTCAGTCTCTTTTCTAGTTTTGTGCCAGTTGCCAACATGATAAAGTACTGTCTATGTCTTCACCTAAGTCACTGATATGTTGAACAGTTCAATGCCCCAAACAGAGCCTTGTCAAAAATCACTGAATACTTTGATATTAGGTGGTTTATCAACCCCCATTGGCACTATTATCGAGCTCATTCTTTTATATATTATAACAAAATGTATGAATGGCTTCATAAAATTCTCTTCTCAAGTCAAGATACATTGTGTTCACAGCATCCTTTAGATCTAACAGTTTAGAAACCGTACAGAAAAAAAGAATGGGTATGGCATGACTTATTCCTAGTAAATCCATTTTGTCTTCAAATAATCATAGCTTTCTTTTCTAGGGGATCCTAAAATACATGAACACTAATAACCCACTGGAGGTTTGTCCTAAATTTCACTGGCCTGTAGTTTTCAGAATCCATATTTCCCTTCTTTATAAGGATGGAAATATTTGCCTGTCCCTAGTCTTTTAGAACCTAAATGTTACTAAATGTTTCCTAGTTCCACTAAGTACCCCAAGATATAATTCACCTGGATTTGGGCAATTAAACTCACTAAGGAGATTGTTTTCCTGCTATCTCCTCATCTAGCTTTTTTTTCCCTTTTAGTCTTGCTTTGTCCATTCTTGACAATTTGGAGAACATCCCTTGATAGGTAAGACAGAAACAAAAGAGCTTAGCATTTATGATGTAGCTCTATCATATGTTAATCTTGCGTTGACTATTTCAGGCAGTGGATTTATTCCTTCCTTATTCTTCCTTACTCTGAACATAGCTGAAAACATCCATTTTATCTTATGTGTGACTGAATAACTTTGACTAGCTATAGTTTTGTGTCTAGTTTTAAAAATTTTCCCTCCATCTTCTGCACATGACCCCTTTGAATTTGAGTTTACTCAAGAGCACTTCATGGGAAATGGATGTGGCTCAAGCAATTGGGTTCCCGTCTACCATATAGGAGGCCCACAGTTTGACTCCTCAGGCCTCCTGGTGAAGGCAAGATGGCCTGCGTGGCGAGCTGGCCCACGTGGAGTGCAGGCCTGTGCAGGAGTGCTGGCCTGCATGGAGTGCTGGCCCGCATGGAGTGCTGGCCCGAGCAGAGAGCTGGCACAGCAAGATGACGCAAGAAAAAGAGACACAGAGGAGAGACAATAAGAGATGCAGCAGACCAGGGAGCTGAGGTGGTGCAAGAGATTGAATGCCTCTTTCTCACTCCAGAAGGTCCCAGGATCAGTTCCCAGTGCTGCCTAAAGAGAAGACAAGTGGACACAGAAGAACACACAGCAAATGGACACAG
>JAQZBX010048896.1:0-20072 GCA_029593785.1 Cabassous unicinctus | reverse complement strand
TAGAAGGCACCGGGAACCAAACCTGGGAACTCCCATGTGGTAAGCAGGAGCCCAATTGCTTGAGCCACATCCACTTCCCCCAATATCTCTTGAACTCCCCACATCACCTAAGCATATTTAAGTACCAGGTAGGTACTGAAAATGTAAACAACAACAACAAAAATACCTTGGAGCTACTTCATTTCTTCCTAGTCTCTCTGAATGCCCTATTATACCTCTACCATCCATGAAGGAGTTAAAAGCCTTCTTAACCAGAATGGTCACTTAACTGAAGGTGATGGACTGAAGGAGCTAGAAAACCTACACCACGTGTCCCTGAGCTCTCTCTCAGCAGTTTGATTACCATCTGCAGCCAGAAGAGGATGGAGGTTCTCCCCCACTTCTTTAGAAAAGCCTGTTGGATGAAGCATTTCAACAAAAAATACTTTCCATTCGATGAGTTTCCATTCGATGACTCAGCCCAACCATGGTTCTCTGGCCTCAGGGAAAATATAAAAATATAGCCATGAAGTATGATGATAACAGGTAATGAGGAAACCTGCAGGTCCAGCAGCCCCAGAAAGTATTCTCTTCCTACAACCCTATTATTAAAGGATGATCAGAAAAGTAACAACAAAAAGAGACAACACAGCCCCTCCATTCAACTAATATTAACATCCATGTGCCAGACTGCCAGGCAGTCAAATAATTATAGTATAATATGGTAAGTACAAAGGTAGACTTATTAACAGGTATTATCAGATAACTGAGGAAGGTAACTTCCATCAGTGTTGAAGTGGGGGAGAAGGGTCAGAGAAAGCTTCCTGAGGAATTGATACTTCAGATATGTTCCCAGTACTTCAAACGATGCTCTCCAGGCTCAAGCTCCCAATCTCTCTCCACTCCCCACTCTGATTGCCAGTATATTGGCTTTATTCCCAAACACGGGGGGGGAAGATAACCACCATCAATCCAGACTTAAATGGCCCGTAAGGCCCCAAATCTCAGAAGGTGGACTCTCTTCACATAGCTTTGTAAATTCCCAAAGAGGATTCTGAGTGGCTAACCTGAGTTATTAGGCAGGATCATGCAACAGAAAGCCCTCTACCAGGCCAGGGAGGGCACAGTCTCTAAAGGAGAAGAGGCGTTCTGTTACTAGAAGAACAGGAAAAGGGGATCAGGCTAAAACTGCGGAGGCCCACTAGACTCAGTTCGGAACTCCTTGGGGTATTACCTGTTTTGTCTTAAAAGAAGCCCATCGCACTGACCTATTACTCCTCTCCTTTCATATAAGCCAGTTTAGAGACACTGTCGAGGCCCTGCCCCCTATCCCCCAGCCCACCCAGCAGCTGTGGTACACGGTGGCTCCCACTCGAGCCGGGTCTCTTTCCCCCTCCACCTCCAACTCATGCCCCTTGGAGCTCGCCGGGCTGCGGGCAGACGCAGCGCAGAAGCGCAGGGGCAAGGCTCCGCCCGTGGGCGAGGGGTTACAGCGGATGAATGCCCCGCCCCTGTCTCCCTGGGGCAATTCTGGGGCTTGTTCCCCACAGTTTCAAAGCCGACAGCAGGTACCCAGAGGAATTGAGCCTTCCACTCATTAACGTGTGCTTTGGGGCGGGGGGCGGTTAGCCCTTCCTTATTCACTTCTCCCACTTCCTCATCTGAACTGCATACACCCAAGCCTGCCCCAGGGTCTGCTTTGGGAGAAACCAAGAAAGCTGGTTAGACTATGAACCTGGGCAAAAATTAAAATGTGATAAGAAGGGTGCTGGTCTGGAGTACATTGACACCGGTGTCCTAGGCGAAAAAAAATTCCCTGAAGCATCAACTATGTGTACTATTTGTCTGTGATTGTCCCGGGTGCCTCTTGTTTTTAAAAAACACTACTTTAGCTGAGACGGAGGTCCTTTGTCAGCAGGGAAAATACTACAGTATTTTTAACCGAGAATTAAAAATAGAGACAGAAAGTTAGGGATGCTTCTCACAGCTAGAGGTAAGATAAAAAGGAGAGTTAATAAGTAATTAGAAGAAAGTGAGATTTTTTTTAAAAAGGTTGCTGTTTTTTTCAGCTACATTCTCCTGGCAAATTAACATGGTTAATCAAAGTCACCCTTGCCACCATGGGGACAGATTCCTGTGTCTGGGGTCCAAGTAATTAAGTGAGCAACAGTTTGTAAGTATCAACTGACCAAATTGATTCTTAGACAGATGGAAAGCCAATGGAACCATTTTTTTATGCTAACAATCATGAAACTATCAAGTTCTTTTGGTTGAGACAGTATGAAGCTTCAAGAATTGTCATCAGAGAAAGGTCCCAGCCTTTTAAGACCGGGGTTCACAGTTGCACAGAAGGAGGTGAAGTCATAACTTTCCATATGTAGTTCCCAGTTTCCATCAGACGCATGCGCGCTGCAGAGCCCCAGCTAGCGGAGTGGGAATGCTCTTCCTGGAGTTGTGACAAGGCAGATTGATTAGCAGGGAGATCAGACTTTGGTGAATTCCGTACCCAGAACATCCATGAATCTTCCTTCCCAGTTTCTGGGGTTGTCGTTTCCCTTGAATTCAGAAGGAGAGCGCTCTTGTAAGATAAATAGACGCACGCCTCCACACAACATTTTATGCAGGTACGTGATTTGGAAAATTAGGTCAGAGGAGGGAGGGAAAATGGTGATTCATTACTAGGCTTGAGAAAGGCAGGATTACCTCATCAGAAATTCAAAAGTAATCAGTTTTTCTCAATTGTCATGGTAATGAATCACCATTGTTAATAAATTGGGAAGTCAGTTACACCTTAGAGTAGCTGGATAAACCAGGGGTGCCTGGCATCTGTCTTCATTAGAAAACAGCCAATGAAATGGCGGGAGGGGGATGGGTGCTGAATGATCCCAATCCTTTTTTCACCCTAGGGTGAAGAAACTAGACTTTTTACTTATTATTTTCATGTCCAGATCACCCAAAGCCAACCCAACCCAATAAGGATTTCCACCTGAAGTTAACCATTCAAGATCTATCAAAGTCCCCTGATGAAAAATCAAAGACAGCAGCAAATTTATTTATTTAATGACGGAACAGCGGCAGGAAATAATTTAAGAACATCTTTCAGTACAGACAGAGGTCTTTATTAGAATAGATCCCCCCCACCCCCCACCCAAGCTAATGGAAACCAGGAAAGGAAGACAAGTCTATGTCCCAGCCCTTTGCCTCTCTGAAGCTTGAGGGTTTATTCTGGGAGCTGGTCCTATCAGAAAACCCAAGCCCAATGGTTTAAGCCATTGAAGTGGCCTGGGTCCGAGCTCACTGGAGTGTTTTACAGCTCGATGAGGGCTCATGCCTCAGGCTCCATGAGATAAATCAGCTCAAACTCCATCAGGCTTCAGGAAAGACAAATCTTTGGCCACAGCATCGTCAAAAATCCAAACATCACTTGGAATGCGGTTATAACTCTTTATTGCTTTTAGGCCCACGGAAAAAAAAAAAAAACTGAGACTAATTCTGATCTGTATGATTTGATAATGGCATTTGACAAGCTCCCATTTATTCGAGGGTGGGGGGAAAAAATTTTTGTGTGTGTGATCATTGTGTCAAAATCCTGCAAGTCATTTTCATTTCTTTCTCTTGGGCAAGATTAAAAAGCAACCCCCATGCATTCTGTCATACGATCCTGGTGCTGAGCATTTGAAACATTTCAGCAGTAATTTAATATAGGGGAATTGAAGAGTGTATGTATGAGAGAAAGAAATAGAGAAAAAGAATGAGAGAGACAAAGAGACAGAGAGACAGAGGGAGAGCACCCTGGGGTGACAGGAAGGGTTAATTGATAGGAGACAAGATGAATATCAAACCTTACTGCTGTGTATCTCATTTCCCCACGCAAGAGGGGAGCTGGGTTTGGCATCTTCCTCAGCCTCACAGAGTAACCCCACACTAGCGGGAGAAGGAGGCCAGTTGGGCTGCCAGACCCCGAAAGAAAGATGCACTTTCCCCTCCCTTCCCAGCTGCTTCTATACACAAGTACATCGCCCTGATTTTCCCTGATGAAGTGCCTCTGCTGTGAGCTCAGGCAAATTTTTCATTCATTCAAGCCACCAACTCCCAATAGGATCAGGATGGGGATGAGAAACTTCCTGGCAACTTTAATGAAAGCCCTCTCTCCCAGCCTTTCCTCCAGCATGCACACACTCGCACACACACCTTTCTGCCTTCCCCTTTCTCACCCTGCCATCCTTTCTGATTCTCACCTTCTTTCACCTACCCCAGACCCAAACCTGTTAGCAGTGATGAAGCACTCCAGTTCCTTTCCACCACTACCACAGCTCCTGCGGATAAGAAGAGGTTTTGTTTCGGGAAGAGGGAACTGAAGCAGAGAGAACATGGCCAGGCTGTTAGGTGGTGAGAAGTCTGGCTGGTGCCCCAATGAAGACCACACTCCTGGGCCATGGGAAAGGCCTGGAACTTTCTAGGTCCCTACCTCAAAGAAAAAGACTTTTTCTTCTGTCTCTAGGTAGAAAAGTGTAGCAGTTTTATATTATTTATGAATTCCAAAAATAGATATTGGATTATGTTTGTAAACTGGTCAGTTTTTCTAAGTATATTAGATTGTATTAGATTCAGAGGTTTCACTTCTACTTGATTAATTTATGATTGAGGTTTTGATTCAGCCACATCAGTAGGACATTGAGTCCCCACCCCCTTGGGAATCACAGAGACAACAACACAGAGGAGAGAGTTGGAGTTTTGATGCTGGAGCCCCGGGAAGTAAATACAAAGAAGAACACAGAGGAATAGAGATGGCTCCTTAGACACAGCAGAGGCCCCGGGAAGAGAATGAGCCTGATAGCCTACAGCTGCAGCTGAGCCCAGAGAGAAACAGGCCCTGAAAGAGAGACGAGACTTATCCCAGCCTACAGCTGATACTGGAAAAAGCTGGGACCATGGAGCCTTAGGAGGAAGAGGAAGGCTGAACCCTCGCAGACATTGCCCGCCATCTTGCTCAACACATGGCAAATGACTTTTGTGAGGGAAGTAACTTACTCTTTTATGGCCTTGTGACTGTAAGCTTCTATCCCAAACAAATACTCTTTATAAAAGCCAACAGACTTCTGGTACTTTGCATCAGCACCCCTTTGGCTGACTAATACAGAAGGCATTCAAACCACTCTGAAAATCTCCTCTTTCCTCTGAGGGTGAAAACAGGCAGGCATATGTGAGACTCAGCCACCTTCCTTTCTGTTTCTACTGTGTCTTGGCATCTGCATGCTCTTTCTGTTGTCTAACCTCTCACTAGACATCAAGTCCATTGACCCTGATTTTGTCTCTTGTGAGAAGACACTCACGATGCAGTATGAAAAAATATTTTACAGAATTGGTGGCTGTTGTTGAGATTATGGGATCTCAGCACAGGAAACACCTATTCCCACTCCAAAAGATAGGGGTCCTGGACAAGCAAGGCTACTCTGCCCTAGAATAAATCTACTCCAGCATCCTAGCAAAGACCTTGATGTATTTAAAAACTGCCACCTTATCCTTCCTGAGTTTTCTCTCCTTCAAGAGATTCAACAATACAACCTAACCAATATTTAAAGTTTAGGACATTGTTTCTCACCCCCCACCCACACACCCACACACTCTTTCCCACACACTTTTTAGAGTTCCTCAGTTTTTCTAAGGGAATCACCCCTGCCCACTCTGGCAGTTTGGGATGAGTTGGCCCACCCCTGGTTCCAGGAAAAGAACACATGAGCCAGTCCTAAGCCAGTGAATGCTTTCAGCTCCCTGGCCTTGGTGATGGGTTCAGAGATGGGGCTGGTGGGATGGCTGGAAGGGTGGCAGATGTCCCTCCTGCTTGGCTTGAAGCTGAGATGTAAGGTCTGGAGCTACTGCAGCCATCTCTGAAGCTGAGGGAGGGCCTCTCCCATCTGGAGAGCCAAAATGGGCAAGAAAGGAATAGGAGATGGGGATAAGAAAGCGAGGTCCTGGTGACATCAGTTGAGCTCCAATGTGCAGCAATTGCATGAGTTCTCTGCTCCTCAGGGACATGAGACAATATATTCCCTTTTGACTTAAGCCATTGTGAATTAGATCCTCTGTCCCTGACACAAGCCCCTCCACCCACTCATAGCACATAGGTACAAATGAGTCACCACTGAACAGATAACCCAATAGCAAAAACCCGATAGTTCTTTCAAAGTCCCCTCCCATCTCTAGCATCTTCTGAGAGGGAAATCTCATGTTTTTGGGTTCCTGCTTTAGTCCAATCCACAGCCTGGACCTCCATCATCAATCCCCTCCAGCATCCCAGGTTTAATGCCCCCGTGGGGCCCTACACCCTCTGCCACCTGCAGAGTGTCTCTTAGCTGATATGCTTAGAGACATCACCTCTTCCAGCATACCCTGCTGGCCTGGACTTGTGAACTCACCTCCGTGCTGCTGGTCAAGAAATGTCTCTCCTTCTCTGTGTCCCATTTTTCTGGAAGGGTTCCTCAACAAGTTGCTGGGACCACTAGTTCTGAGAATTTTTACACCTGTCACCCTGTCCCTCCTCTGGATCTGCACAGCCTGCCTCATTAAGTTGAAATTGCAAGTTCAGGTAAAACTGCATCCTGTATGCAAAATGTTTCTCAAATGTGGGAAGTAGCAGCATCTTTAGTGATCCTGGAGCTCTTGGTAGGACCTTATGAGATACTGACATTTTAAAGTGACAGTAAGTAAGTATGAATAATTTCAGAGTCATTTAGGTGGCATTTTGGGTTAGAGTCTATATACCTAAGTGGTCATGGGAGCCAAAGTTTTAGTAAAAGTTCATGGCAGAAAATAAAAATGGTGAAAATTAGGCTTATTCATTTAATTTTTCTCCAAATTGAATAAAAGATGATTATTACTAGACTTTAACCATTCAGCACCTTGGTTCAACTTGGAGAAACCCAATGTTCTGTAGAAGTGTAACTGGAAATTTATGGCTTAGAATAAGTGAAGTTGCTGAGGTCTACCAGAAGATAAGCTGTACATAACATGAAAAATTAAGTGAAAAAAAAAGCAAGTTAAAGAATGATGGAGTGTAATTCCAGATTTATAAAAAAAAAAAACACACTTATTTGTTTATGTGTATTTGTACAAGTATAGAGAAAGATACACCAGTTAATATCATTTACCTTAAGGTGGTAGAATTTTGTTATTTTTTATTTATTTTTTAATTTTATTCAACTTTGTTTTGTGTGACCTAATTCCATACCAATGTATTACTTTTAAAAACTTTAAAAGGGCAATAGAATAGAAACATATAAAAAACAAAGTATAGGTCAAGAAGATCAAAATAACCCAACAAGCTGGTGAATGCATATTCTTTAGACAAGCCACCTTTTTTACAGTGAAATGGACTAGGAACAAGAGGGTCAAGAGGAGGATCCCAAGAGCCAGGTAGACCACCTGTCTGCCAGGAGGCTAGAAAAGACAACTTCAGGTCAGAAGCAAGCAAGGAGGGCTATTTGGGGCCTGGGATGGAGATGTCTTCCAGGGACGGGGACCACAGGACCAGGACAGCTGCCCAGCTCAAAGGCAGCTCAACCTGGAGCCAGGAGAGATGACCGGGAGCCCAGAGCAGAAGGAAGATGAAAAAATCACTTCTGGGAAAGAGAATACCAGCATGCCAGCATGCCTGGAATTCATGCCAGCTAAACCACTCTGTGGGAAAAATTAGCATTTGCTAAAGTCAATCATTTTGTGCTGCTGTGATTTCTTTGTGGGTTTCCTTCTTTCTTTCTTTCTTTTTTTTTTTTATTATTATATTGTCCTGGCAAAATCTCCTTTTAGACAATTCCAGCCTTCCTCACAGCTGAGCTGAGGAGCAGTGGATTTCAGTCCAGGGTGATTTGGGGTTGAGTGGCACAGATGGAGTGAGATTCCTATTGGAGATGGCCAGGGTTGGAGCTAGCCAGGGATGAGAAAGAGCCAAGTCCCTTTAACCAAGCCAGGGCAAGTAAGGTCATGCTCAAGGTCAGAGATCCAGGGGCTGGGTCCAGTTAATATCAAACAGAAGCAGATCCATCAAGATGAAAGGGATAGGGGAGGGAGAGTCTCTTAGGTCGCCGGACATGGGTTAGGTCTGGGATAATATGGGGGAAAGCAGTAGTGAGGAAAATGCCAGGGGACAAGGAAGCAGCATGAGTTCCCTTAGAGACTGTTGCCAAGACCCTCAAACACATCCTGCCCAGGGATCCCCTATAGCCCCACCCTCCTGCACACAACCCCTTCAGGGTCATCTGGAGGGTGGTCCTGCCCTGCAGAGGGACCTGGGAACTGAGTCAGTATCTCCCAACCACTCTGAAGAGCACGTCCCATGATCTCCTGCAGGTCCTGCTCTTTGGAAGAGGGGAGAGTAAGAAGGGAGCGACATGGAGCCATGCCCTTGTCCTCACCCCATTGCAGCCAGAGCACCATCCTCATTTTCACCTGGCTCACATGCTGGGCTTCCATGGGAACTTTCATTTGGACAAAGGGCTCTGCAGTGATGGTCAACAGAGACCACTAAGACCAGCCTGGCCCTCTGGAGCCCAGCTGAGGCAGAACAGGGGAGCTGGGCTGCTCCCTGGTGTGGAAGGGGAAGTGAGGAAGCATTTTCCAGCAGGAGGAAGAGAGCTCGCTTTACCAAGATGTCAGGAAGGTGTGACAGGCTGAGAGCGGGAGACTCGGGTTAAGAGTAAGCAGAAACCCTCCATAAACTCTGGAAGGTCCAGAAGGGAGTGAACAGAGACAAATTCAAGGGGCTAGTGCTTTGAAGGCAGCACCATCAGCAACCAACTTTGTGAACTCGGCCCTGGTTCCTTTTCACATGCCTTGGTGTGTGCAGTTGAGCCTGGACACAGTCTCAGCAAGAGAGGACAGAAGACGGGATATGACTTCTAAGTCTGGCTGTCTTACCTCAGGCATGTCACAGGAAAGAGGCTGTGTTAGCATCTGTGAAAATGGGCACAATATCAGTGACCATGGAGAACTGTTCTGGGGATGAAATTAAACACTGTACAAGGAACTGCCTTGCAAAGTGCTCAGTAAATGTTAGTTTCTCTTCTCTTTCCACGCCCTTATCACGATATAATTAGAAACCAATCCATGAGGGTGACCTCTAGCTTCAGGAGATCATCAGGTTCTTCTCCTGATCACAATCTCATTTTGGAAAACCCAGAAGCGCAGGATTGTCCACTACATCAGATTTTTATCAGAATCAATCCCAGAGAGAGGAATGTGAGCCAAGACACATGGATGCATCAGGCTCCAAGAAGGAGGGTCCAGGTCTCTTTACCTAGCTTACTTGGGCCAAACCTGAGAACAGGACTAAGTCCAAGCAGAAGCCCCTGGGGTAAGCACCATTGGCCCAGCCTGGCCAGCAGCTCCTGCAAAGACCAGCCCCGAGAGAGTAGGAAACTAGCAGGAGCCCATGGCCCCCAAGGACACCCATCTGAAGCCTCCTGCCCACATCAGAGACATGTTTCCCAAGTGTCATCACAAAAGGCTCCAAATGGCTTCAGTGGCTAGGTCCCAACCAACCCAGGTGTTCACTGAACATCTAATCCAACAAATCTTTCCAGGACAACAAATGAGTTTTTGATGTTGGACACTCTATCCGTGATGTTCTCTAGGTCTTGGGATTATGAGTGAGCTTTTGTTTTCATCTTTAGATTTGTCTCAACTTTCCATGTTGTTTTTTTTTAATGAGAAGCTAATTTTAGATTGGGATGGGGAGTTAAAAAAACAACAATCGGAACCACCCCTGAGAGTTTCTTCAGAAGCAGTCTTTACTCTCTAGTTTGCCTCTCTACTTGATTATTTCTCTCTCTAGGTCCTTGAGGACAGGAACTGTGCCTTTTCATTCAGCAAACGTTTACTGAGTACAACCATGTGCCAGGATCCCTAGCATTTCATAAATTCCAAGTTCAGCTCAAGAAGTACAATGCACCGGCATTCAGATAGCTTCCAGGTGTTCCCTGGCAACCATGACATTCTCTGTGAACTCCCAGAGGGCAGGGCCATGTCTAACTCATCTCTGTGCCCTCAACATAATGCCCCACAGGGTGCCTGGCTCAAAGTTAATTACCCATAAACTTAACTGAATGAATAGTTGAGTGAGTGGATTAATAAATGAATTACAAATACACTAGAATCTCTGACAATATTGAGTACACTTGTATGGGGGGTGGGGAAGGATTAAACAAGAACTTTAATGGTCTTTGGGGGGAGGAAGGGCATATTTTTCTTTTTTCTAGACAGTTCCTGGAAAGGACTTTGCACGTGATATTCCTCCTCTCTTACCTTAGCCACTTACCTCTTCCCGGTGAAAGCAGATAATAGAAGCTCTTGTTCTAGCCACCAAAGTATTCCCAGTTCTGGAAACACCCTGGAATTCTGGGGGCAGCAAATGTGGTGTGTATTCTCAGGGGCCAAGGGCTGGCAATGCTTTGAGGATATTGATTTCTTTGTGTTGTCCAGTGGGGGCTGGATCCACACTGAATTTATAGAAGCACTGGGGAATGGGGTTGCTTTGCTTGTTTCAGCTAAACTGTGAGGTCCTGAGGATTTTGCTTGGAAGACCTCTGCAAGGAAACAGGAATATAACCTAGACCATCAATTGTTTATCTCCATATTCCAACACCTCTTCTATGCCCACAAAGGAAAGAAAGCCATAGTGTGATTACTTAGTGACACATCAATCTTCTGTAGGGTTGTGGGAGCCATATTTAAGAGGATTTGAGCATCAAAATAATAATAATAATGGTGGTGGTGGTAACTTGAATAAAACAGGAATCTACAAGTTCATATTACATAAATAAATGAATGAATATATCGAAATTTTGAGGAGGAACAAGATATTTCTAGACTCCCAAAGTACCTCTCTACAAAGCTCTTATTAGTCACAAAGGGGAAAACTGCGAAGTGAAGAGAAATCTGGCAGACACCATCTCAATCAGGTGAAGAAAATGAACATCACCTGTGACAGGAAAAATTGAAATTGTGCACTACCCAATAAGATGCAATGAAAATTATATACCCACTTCTGTGATATTCTGGCCAAAGCTGCATAAATGAGGAAATATCCAATAACCCAAATTCAGATCATTCCACAAAATAAATGGACTGTACTCTTCAAAAGTATCAAGATCACACAAGTCAAGGAAAGACTAAGGAACTGTTCCAAACTGGAGGAGATGAAGAAGCCGTGGCAACCAAATGCAACTATGGTTCTGAGCTGAGTCCTTTAGTCATAAAGCTCTCCATTGGGACAACTGGCAAAGCTTGAATGAGGTCTGAGAATTAGCTAGTGGTAATGCAACAAGGTGAATTTCCTGATTTGGATTGTTGTCGTACCAGAAAGGGGTTGCCTTATTGTCCCTTAGTATCAGGAGCAGCCTGCTGGAAGCACGGCCTCCACTCAATTGCAATGCAAGATTTGGAAGGGCAGCATTTGGAATCTGTAGTCAATTGTGCTTTCAGAAGCAGGAGATCTGAGGGCCACGTTTTAATAGCCTTGACACAGACCATGAAAGAACGCCTTCTCCCCACTAAAAAAAAAAACTTACTGGAAGCTTAAATGTTTACTTTAACATTATGAAATATTTTTTTAAATCCCAAGTCAAAACTAATTTTTACATAATAAAATATGTATACTACATACAAACATTCCTCGGATGTCATCTAATTGGCACAATGATGGATAGAACAAACATTTTCTCCCAGAATTTGGAGCTCTGAATAAATCCAAACACATTACAATTCATTGGGAAAAAACAGGACCTAAGGAACGAAATGAACTTTATCATTTCTTCTCTTTTTCCTTTTCCTCCTGTATATTTGGGAGGCCTGATGTAATATCCAGCTCTTAACTGGTTCTCCAGTGAATTCAGATCCACCCCCCAACCAAGACCTATGTCCATTGCTTTGGCTTCTTTCCAGGGAAATACCTGTGCTTTCTTGGGGTCTCCACCATCTCATCTAGACTCTTGCATTGATCTTCGAAACGTTCTCCCTATCTGCAGCTTTAACTTCCTTCTGGTCTGTTCTCTACAGTTCAGGCAGGATGGCTCTCTCAAATGCAAGTCCAATCATGTCGCTCTCCTGCTTAAAATTTGTCAGCCTAAGCCTAGGTTCTAACATGGACTTCAAAGCATTGGTGAGCCCATCAGATTGTAGTCAAATTGTTTATGCACACAATGATGCATGCCGTTTTCTTAGGAGAGGGTCCACAGATTTCAGCAGATTTCCCAAATGTCCATGGAGAAAAGGTCGAGAATCTCTGGCATCCAGATTAAGCACAAACTCCTTAGCCTGGCAGGCAAGAGCTCGTGGGGTCTGTCTGTCTGCTGCCCACCCACTGCTTCTTTCTTTGTACCTTTTTGCTCAAATAATTCCAAGCTACTTCTCAATTCTTCACTCCCACCATGCTGTTTCTAAGCTTCCCTGTACTTGCTCTTGCTGATCTTTCCAGCTGAAATGTTCTGCCCTCATTTCTTCTCCTGGCTATCCCTTGCTTATCCTTGAAGGCTCCACGTAGGTATCTCCTTCCCCAGAAAGTCTTCCCAGAACCCCCAGATGGGCATAAGTGCCTCCCCTGTGTTCCTCAAGATTTCCCTGTGCATGCCTTTGTCTTAAAACCACCAGTAATCTGCTCTAGTTATCAATTCCTGCACCCGCCTCCCCACCAGGCTGTGGGCCCCTTGGAGGCTGAAACCACGTGCTTCCCAAGTCTACATTCCCAAGACAAAGCACAAGTGCATAAGTGCTCGAGATACGTTGATGAAGCTCAGCTGAGCATTCGCTAACATTTGATTTGCCTGGGCCATCCATCCTAGAAGGTTCTTCCCTCCACCTTCCCACCTGGGCACAGGTAAAGGACCCAGGGCTCGGTTTTCTCTGGGTCTCTGCAGGAGACAGCCTGGCTCCATGGGTGACCTTGGGCAAATCTCCTCACCTCCCTGCGACCCTGCCTTTCTCCTCCTGTGAAATGAAGCTAATGGTCCCCGCCCCACCCTGCCTCACCCCGGAGAGTGCAGACAGACAGGATAATGGGCCTGAAAGGCTTCAGGGGAGGGGCCTGCGCATAGGTGGAATGTATTCACGCCTCCACACGCGGGCACAGAGAAGACCTAGTGCTTCTGCCTCTTAAGACTAGACAGTCCAAGGACGGATGTCTCTTAGTTCTGGGGTTTATAGGGAACAAAAAGTCAGATAAAATCTGAAGCCAAATGGCTCAGCCCTTGAGACTCTACTGTAAACTCCTCACAGTTTTTTTTTTTTTTACAAAGGGCCTTGGGGGGAGGGGGGTTGGACCTTTACTGTCCTCTTCTTGACTTTGCCTGGGGCACAGAGGGCTGAGGGAGGGGCTGGGACAACTGATCATCACCTCCTGAGTAATTGAGGGGACGCTGAATGTGAATGTGACTTTCTCCTGGCAGATTTCAATAATACCATCTTTTGGAATGTCCTTGGAGCCTCCAGTTGCTGTCTTTTGGTTTAGATTAAACCTTGAGATAGCTTGCCAAGTTTGAAACCCACCCGACCCTCACTGCAGTATATGTTTAGAGCTCAACTTGAACTTTATGAGGTGCAAGTTAATTTGCATTTGGCAAAATGCAATTTCCTGTTTCTAAGAAAAAGGGACTTTAAAGATATTATTTAAGAGACTCAAATGGCTTCCTGGACATCAAATAGCTCTTACAAAGCAATATTTTAATAAGTTAAGTGTAAATGAATTGAAAACACATGAATCTGATTCCCCTTGAACTGCAGATGGGTTTAACAAATAGAAGGAAAATGGCTTGGCACAGGGACTTGGAGGTTTTCTCCATCCAAAAAGTTCAGGAAAGTAGATCAAGATGTTAGACAAACCCATGCACACTCCAGGGCTCCTCAGCTCTGATTGTATATATCTGGGACTCTTGCCCCATAAACAAAGAGGGGGTCCCAAATCAGCTCCACTGGGCAAGTCCTCCTTCCCCCTCTGCTTTCTGCCTCTGCGTTGCCAAACCTTCTTCCCTTACGCCTCTTTCCCTCCCTCCCGCAGAAAAGCTGAGGCTATAGTGCCCTCCCACTCTCCCCAGTCTCTCCTCTTCTCGCTAGGGCACCATTGCTCCTCTGAGTCAGCACAGGCATCCCAGTCCTCTCCAGCTTCTGTTTCTGGAGTCTGAAGATCTCTCAGCCCAGGACCTCACTCCAATCCAGGAGACCATGGAAACATCCCTAATCAATGCTCGCCGCATCCCTCTACTTCTTTCCTCCAACACCAACTTCCCTGGGAAAGACGAAGTCCACCGCTGGACTTGAGGCAGACTGCAAAGCTTCCACCCCTCCCTTTCTGCTGGAAAGGCATACCTATGACAGGGTTGTTGAGTTGTATTGGGACACGGTTATCATAGGGAGGCTGGAAAGACAGCTGCGCACCCTGCCTGGGAGGTGGAATCTACCTTGGAGGGCGGGGGGGGTGGGAAGGTGTTCCTGGGACATCAGGGCAAGAGAGTGGTCCTCAGACAAAAACCCAGGTGGTAAGAACAGACCCTAAGCAAGCAGGGACCAGCCTCTCTCTCTGGATGCCAAGATGTCACAGGGTCTTGTGAATGCTCCTGGATGGGGCATAGCAGAGATTTCTAGGACTTAGTGGCATGCCCTGCAAACCAGATTAACTAGATGCACGGCTCTGTCTGTGATTATTTCCCTTTTGCCATCCCCCGTGACTCAGAGCAGACTTGTTTAAATGTTCCAGCTTGTCTGTTCTAGGATATAGGAGGTAAAGGGGAGGCTGGATTGCTCTTTCTTTGGCCAGAATGATTTTGGAGCGTCAGTGCTCCCTGAGACCTTCAAGATATGGAGAACTGAATGACTGGCAGATCCCAAAGCAAAGGGTGAGCTTCCGGTTAGAGTTAGAGTGTCCACACTGAAGGGGATGGGGTTTGTTTTTATTAAGGAAGATGGTGCTTCCTCACAAAGGGGTTAAAACCAGTTCTTAAGGATTGTAAAAGAGGCCATTGTCCTGGGCTTCTCTTCAACAAAATTTCACTGGTTGTCGGTCACCATAAGGATATCATGCCAGGCCCTGCTGGTGAGGTACTAGGATGCTGTGGATGCAAAAACAAATAAGGCATGGCCTGGAGGAGCTTACGGCCAGACAAGGCAGGGACAGGTCAGCCAAGAGAGACGCAGCAAATGCTCAGACTGAATGGGTGGGACCCACAGCAAAGAAATAGAATGGGAGGTCACAGGTGGCTGAGATCAGAGGGGGCTGGTGCCCCCCAAAGGAGGGCCTTGAAAGAGACTAGTATTTTGACTCCTCACTTTTTCCCTCCTTTCTTCCTTTGGGACCTGCTCGTGTGGCCTCACTGGATTTATAAGTAAAGTGCATTACCTAAATTGCCATCTAGGAGGGAAGTTATTCATAATTGCTCATAGCTACATGGTTCAGGTGTGACATACACACTCACTAGATGTGCTACCATGGGAAAGTCACATAACCTCTCTGTCCTCAGTTTCCTCATCTGTAGAATGGAGCTAATAATATACCTAACAGAGGCACCCACAAGCTCTGTGAAGAGCTTAACAGAGAAATGAGATTGACCCATAGATTGACCCATTAAATGAGAATAGGCCATAGGAAATCTAAGCTGCAAAGAACTAGCTATCATACATATACACACACACACACACATACACACATACACAAGCATGGCCATGTACTCTAAAAATGCAAACACATCCCTGCATTAATTTTCTATTGTGCATAATAAAGTATCACATGATGAGTGGCCTGAAACAAGCCCCTTTTATTAGCTCCCAGTTCTGTAGGCCAGAAGTCCAGCATGGAGCGACTGGACTCTCTGCTCAGTGTATCATGAGGTTGAATTCAGCCAGACTGAATTCTCATCTGGAGACTCCGGGGGAATACCCGCTTCCAACCTCACTCTTGGTATTGGCAGAATTCAGTCCTTTGCAGTTGTAGGACTGAGGCTCCCGTTTCCTTGCTAGCAGTCTGCTGTGACCTGCTTTCTGCTCCTAGAGGTGCCCACTTCCTCTGCCATGCAGCCCCCTCCACTCTCAAGCCAGTAAGAGAGTACTGCTTGTAAGTCAAGTCCCCCTTGTGCTGCAAACTCTCCCTTCCCCGGACTCTGACTTCTTGTATTAGTCTGCCAAAGAGGTGCTGATGCAAAGTACCAGAAATCTGTTGGCTTTTATAAAGGGTATTTATTTGGGGTAGAAGCTTACAGTTACAAGGTCCTAAAGAGTCCAACTCAAGGTACCATAAGAGGTACTTTCTCACCAAAGATGGTTGCCAATCTCTGCGAGGGTTCAGCCTTCCTCTTCCTCTTAAGGCTCGGTGGGCCCAGCTTCTTTTGATCTCAGCTGTAGGCTGGAGGGCTTGTTTCTTTCCGGGCCTTCTCAGCTGCTCAGGGCTCTGATCTCTTCAGCTGCAAACTATCAGGCGAATAGCTCAGCTCTCTCTGGGGTTCCAGGATCAAAGTTCTCTCCTCTGCTTTGTCTATGGCACTCCCTCTATTCCCGTGTCTCTTCTTCTGTGTGAATGTCCATTTATATAGCCCACCAAGGGGGCGGGTACTCAACCCTGAGTCATCTAATGATGTGGTCGAATCAAAGCCCTAATCTTGATTTAATCAAGTAAACATAAAAGCTTTGAATTTAATACAATCAAAAGATATCACGCCCAGAGGAACAGACCAGTTACAAACATAATTCTTATATTTTTGGGGGTTCATAAATAATCTCAAACTGCCACATCTCTAGACCCAGATTTAAGGGGTCACATGATTAGGTCAGGCTCACCAAGATCATCTCCCTGTTTTAAGGCTAGCTGATTTAGAACCTTACTTACATTTGCAAAATCTCTTCAGAGCAATGCCTAGATTCATGTTTGGTTGAATAACTGGGAGAAGGCAAGTGTACACCAAAACGTGGTAATCTTGGTGGCTACCTTAGAATTCAGCCTGCCATCATCCCCAAAAGGAAGGGGGTGGAAATAAAGGTAAGAGGATGTCTCCGTTTCCACAGAAATAAAATAATCAGCACTCTTGTTGGGGCAGCCTTCCGCTTCCCTCCTGCTAAGAAGAGACAAAAGACAATCCAGAAAGGGGACTATTCCAATTAATTTGCTACATTTCCAGAAGTAGCTCTGAGACAAGGCCAACGAGAGGACCGCAGGAGCCAGTTTCCCTCGCCTGCAACTCCCTGGCGCAGATGCTTCTCAGGACAGGTGCCATGCTCTTTGCAACCCTGTCTCCCTCAAGCCAAATGAGAGTGGGCTCAGCACCCTCTTAGCTAAAGGTAGGAAGGAGAGAAGAAAGGAAAGAGAACAGGAAGGAAGAGAGAGGCGCGATTTGCTAATTTGACTTAGGGGCTTTAAAAATACTCACACCCTTTGACCCAGTCACGCTCTGACCAGGCTGGGGAAGCTAAACTAAGGAAGTAATCTGAAATGAAGGAGGGGGAAAGAGTCTTACAAACAAAAGTGTTTATTGTAGAATTATTTATAATGTTGAAAAATTAGAAAATAACATAAATGCCCAACAATAGAATACAGGCAAAAACATTTATACAAAAGCCATTTGATGGAATGCAATGTAACCATTTTAAATCATGTTTACAAACATTCATTTAGCAACAGGGGTAATTTTTAACCTAATAATGAGCCTTTCTTAAGTATATAAAATCACATACTTAGAGTTCAACTACGTAACAAAATATATGTATACATAGTACAACTATCTATATAAATTTCTGGCTAAATACACATAGAGCTAGAGATAGATAAAATGAGATGAGAAAGGAATATACCGAAATGTTAACAGATTATCTCTGGGTATTAAAAGTATGGGTGCTTTTATTGACAAACTTTTTGTGTGTATTCCAAAGTTTCCACATGCAGTATCTTCAAAATAGAGGAGAAAACTTTAAAAATCCCATAAGATGCTTATGAAGAGTTTTTATAATACAAAGACATGCATGTGTTGTAGTATCACTAATTGAAACAAAAACTCAATTATAAATACAATCAAATATCAACAATGAAAAATAAAACCTGGGTGGGGAGGTTATGGACGAAATGTTTACTCTTTCTACTTTTCTGTTTCTATGCATCAATTTTAAATTTAGAAGAAAAGATATTTAAGAGGGGAGGGGAAAACGAAACTATGATAGACACCTAGTCCCTCGCGCATCAAATAAACCTTTAAAAAGCACAAAGAAAAGCAAAACATTTTTTCTGACTTCTTCCCCTGTGAGTCTCACTGCCCCTTCTTTTTGGAAATAGCAACTGAGTTCCCCTATCAACATGGCAGGGCTGGTCGGAGAGTTTCTAAACGTCCCCCTCCGTAGGACCCAGCAGAGCAGAGAGCAAACTCTCCCAGGAGGCAGAAGTTTACAGTTCTATTTCTGAAGACAACTTGTGATTGAAAACTGTTACTGCCTTTGCTTGGAAGAGAATCTGCTAAACTTTGCATTAGCTCACCTCAAGGTATGAAACTCGGCAAACGCCTTCGTATGCTAATTTCCAAACCTTGAGAACACTTAGGATTCATTTTAAGGAAAGAACTGCCAACGGGGTCTTAATCCATGATTTCCTCACCTCGCCTTCCCCTGCCTTAGGCAGCAAGCGTTTATCTACATAGCTAAGCATAGGACGCATGCGCACTTTGCGCTTAGAGACAGGCTTCTCTACAGCAGTTAGCTCCCTCAGGGCTGTGTCGCTACTGGCTTCCTAGCACGCAGGGGCAGTATTTTTAAATACTGGATGGTGGAGGTTGCAGTCTCGAGGTCAGAGTAGTGCCCTCGCGCAGCAGCCTCTTTGGGTTGTGTGATCCTGGGAAAGTCACTTTTTTGTTTTCAGTTTCCAGGAAAGATCCCAGAAGCTCCGCTCCTCCCGCACAAAAGTGCCCACCTGGTTCTCTCACTTCGTTCTGATCTGCTCCTAGCCGCCCCCTCTCCAGCAACACCTCTCAGTCTCGCATCCTTACATGCACTTCATTGTTCTTCACTCTCTGACATTTTACTGTATATTTATTTATTTACTTATTGTCTTCCCCATACAGTGGAAGTTCAATATCGGCAGGGTCTTCATTGTGTTAATCAACTCCTAGCCGCTCACTAGGCTTTTATTGAGTGAATGAATCGATCAACCAATCAACAAATCAATCACAGAAATAGTTTCTACCTCCCTCATGGGAAGTTCTAAGAATAACAAGAGATTATTTTTGTGAAATTTAAAATTCTACACTATTTTCAGATAGTATTCATCTTTGTACTCCCCTCGGTGGGATATAGCTGGTAATTGATAAATCTGGTGAATAGATGATTAAAATAACATACAATGTATTGATAGTCAACTTCCAATCATCTGCATTCATAGATGGAAGTGGGAAATGGATAATCTGAAACAGAAGCTAATCTGAAATTCATTTCTGCAGACTGGAATGCATTCCATTCTTCATAATTTCATCTCCCAATAGCCACTAGCGCAGTCTGTAAGCCAGCAACTGCCCATGTGCACAGGACACCTGATGACTCACTCTGCAGACATTTCAAGTCCCTTTTGCCATGTGTTTCAACAACTGTATTCATTTCCTGCTGCCTTTTGATTCAGGCCTGGCCTGAATCTCTCCGTCCCTTCGCTTCGGCTCTGATTTACATTTCCATTTCTGAAAGCCAGCAGCAGCCATGGGCGACCAGAGCCACCGGTGGGCTCTGAGCCCCAAGTTCCCCTGGTGGAAAAGACTGAAGAAACAGATGGGGAGAGGCTAGGAGGTTGACTCCAGTACAGTGCCCTCCTTCAGCAAGACCATGGCTGCATTTCCCCTGGACCTTGAAGGTCTGCAGAGCAGAAAACTTCATGGAGCCCTTTGCTTTCTTCTTCTGTGACTTATGACAAGGGCTTCCCACAGCTCTCATTTATTTCTTGAGCCTGATGTTTGCACTGTTGGTGAATTATTTCAGTTAAGTCTCAGGGCAACCCTTTGAGATCAGCTCAGTTATGCTCCTCTTAGACAAGGAAGTGCGATTTAGAGAGAGGAGGCTTTCTCAGGATCACAGAGCTAGACAGACTCAGGATTGGCCCA
>JAQZBX010048895.1:0-20070 GCA_029593785.1 Cabassous unicinctus | reverse complement strand
ATTAAACATGCTGTCATCAAGGTTCATCCATGTTGTTGCATGAATCAGAGCTTCCTTGTTTTCCACAGTTAAATTATATTCCTTTGACCACATTTTGTTTATCAACTCATAAGTTGATGGACACTTGGGTTGCATCCAGCTTTTGGCAATTGTGATTAAGGCTGCACTAGAAACTCAGTGTCCAAATACTGTTCAAGCCCCCGCCTTAAGCTTTTTAATTAGGAAGAAGTGGGATTGCCAGGATGTATCATAATTTTATATCTAACTTTCTAAGGAACTGCCAAAAGTTTCCACTATTTCCATTCTCACCAGCGATGAATATATTTGCCTCTTTTCCCCCATTCTCTCCAACACTTGTTATTTTCCATTTTTTAGTTAGTGGTCATTCTAGAGAGTAAGGTATGGTATCTCATTAAGATTTGGATTTGCATTTTCCTAATGGCTAATGATGTTGGGCAAGCTTTTTGGCCATTTATATATCTTCTTTGGAGAAATGCCTATTCAAGTCTTTTGCTTACTTTTTAACTGCTTAATCATTTTCTTGTGGAGTTAAAAGATTTCTTTATATGTTCAGTATATTAAACCATTATTGCCTATGTGGTTTCCAAATATTTTCCCCCAGTGTGTAAGCTGTCAACTTTATTTCTATGTATGGCTTCTAGATACTGCCTCATGCCATTTTATTTCAGCCAAATGGATCCCTTTAGCATTTCTTGTAGAACATGGATACTAAAAATAAACACTCTGTGCTTTTGTTGTTCTGAGAATGTCTCCTTTCTTCTTCATTATTGAAGTGTAGTATTTCTAGATCCAATTCTAGGTTGACCATTTTATTTTTTTAGCACTTTAAATATGTCTTCCCATTGCTTTCAATCCTCCAAATTTACTGAAGAGATATTGGGTGATAAACCTTTTGAGAATCTCTTTTATGTGACAAGTAAATTCTTTCTTGCTGTTTTAAAGATTCTCTTGCTGCGTTTGTATTTTGAAAATTTGATTATAATGTGTATCAGTGTGGACTGTTTCTATTTTTATCTTATTTGGAGTTCACTGTACTTCTTTGAGGTGTAGATTTTTTTTTTTTGCATCACATTAGGGAAGGTTATTGTCCATTATTTCTTCATATATTTCTCCTGTCCATTTCTCTCTCCTCTCTCTTTCTCTCTGGGACTCCCATTTTGCATATGATGGATAAATCGAAGGCATCCCACCGTCTTTGATGTTCTATTAATTTTAATTCATCCTTTTGTATAATTATTTCTATTTCTCAGACTGGATTATCTCAGCTGGCTATGTTTTAAGGTCATTGTTTCTTTATCCTGCTTACTGAAATCTTCTGTTGAACCCTTCTGTTGATTTTTCATATCGGTATGTACTATTGACTGCAGAAGCTGTGTTTATTTTCCTTTTATAATCTCTCTCTTTTTATTGGTAATCTTCATTTTGATAAGACATCATTCTTCTAGTTCTTTTAATTCTCTGTCTATGGTTCATTTTACTCTTTGAATACATGTACCACAGTTGATTTAAAGTACTTTTCTATTTATTTCAATATATGGCTTTCTTCAGGAACAGTTTTTGTACAGTTTTCCTGTTAATGTGATATTCTTATTTGTGTCTTTACACACTTTTTAAATTTTAAATTCAAAACTGGACACTTTGAATATTATAATGAGTTATTTCTGGACATAAGATACTCTCCTCTCCTTAGGGATTGATGTTTCTACTTGTTGTGAGTGAAGTTGATAGTTTGTTGACTTTTCTGAACTTTTCCTAAAGACTGTGTTGTTTGTTGTATGTTGTCATTGAAGTTTCTGTTCAGTAAAGTCAGTGGCAAGCTAGTGATTTGACAGAGATTCAATTAAATCCTTATAACCAAAAACATGTTGTTTAATTCCTTGCTCTGTGTTCGAGTACTTTTTGAATGCTTTGGCTTTTTACAACTCTGCTTATCCTATACTTCCTGAATGTATACAGCCTAAATTTCAGGTACAGATAAAAGCTTAAGATCCTCTCAGGACTTTTCTGAGCATGCACATATCCCTGAACATATATGGGGACTTCTAGATTACCTGGCATATAGAAGAAGTTTACAAAGACTTTATCTCTGCACGTATATCCTTCCATAGCCTCCTCCTTACCAGATTTTTCAGTCTTCCGCTGCTTTCTCCATCTGGTGTTTTTTGCATTAAGTAGCTGCTGCCACTGTATTTGCCTTTAGTTCTATAACAAATAATGCCCAAGGAGCTCTCCAACCTTGAGAACTTTCCAAGGCATGAGTAACAATGGCAACCCCTGGAGTAAATTCCTCACAGAGCCATCAGTCAATTGAAAATGCATATCCATAATCCTTTCAAATTCTTTTTTCCTGTTACACTGTGAATATGGGCTATTCTGCAATGGCAGTTGGTGAGTTAAAATGATATTATGCTATAATTAAATTTATCAAGTTCCTTCTTCATTAAGAAGACTGTGTTCTAAAGTTCCAAAAAAGTTTATTCTGTTTATTGACATTTTTATCATTACCTTAGTGGAGCAATGGGGTTTTGGAATTCCTTACTCTGACATTTTTTGGTCATATCACAAATATATTTATTAAGGAAACTGTATCATGCCCATATTAGGTTTATTTAAGAAATGTAAGATCAGTTTACTTTCAGATAATCAATCACTATAATTCACCAGTAAAGAAAATGAAAAAAAAAAATGATCATCTCAATAGATGTAGAAAAGCATTGACAAAATTCACACCTATTTTTCATAAAAAATTTTAGTAATATAGGGAGCAAAAGAAAATCTCTAATATTATAAATATTATAAAAACCTTCAAGAACCCACAGTGTTGTACCCATACAGCTGAATGTGAGACAATGTGGCAAGCGCAGTAATGGAATTCACCACAATCTCTGAAATAGAGAGGATGTAACTATGCCAACATGCAGTCTTGAGGAAATGGAGAAGTTTCCAGACAAACAAAATAGGAAAAGGGATGGCTATGGAGAAAAGTGAACAAAGTAATCTTTATATGTCTTTGAGTCCTTTTGTATGACTTGAATTAGCATCACAATTTTGTTTTTTATCTATATGTGTATGTAAGGCCATTTTGGAGGACGATGCATGCACCTTTGGGTATTTGTGAATTTGACACCTATATGGCCATATCATGGATGGATCTTGAAATTCAGTGCATAATATTTGTCTTTTCTCCGTTTAAAAGTTACTCATTCTACTTGCAGAAAGTTAAAAGAAAATCAGGAAATTATAAAGAAAAAATACCTATAGTATCACTTGTAAAATATAAAAAAATAAAGGACTAACACAGTCTTCTGCCTGAGCCATGGTGGATGGTTCCAGGGCAGTAGACGCACAGACTGTGAGTCTGGCACTGCCTCTTGTGGAAGCCTGACCCCACTCTGTAGCTTTCTCCCTTTGTCTCAGAATCATGTTCACCAATAAGAGGGCTAATTCACCAGCTGCCTGCATTAACAGATTCAAGAACAAGGGGATAGACAGTACCTAAATGAGGCAGCGGCATATTGAAGTTAATGTGGAGCTGAGGAAAGCTAAAATGGATGACCTGAAGCTGAAAAGAAGAAATGTCAGTTATTTTCCCGATGATGCAGCTTCTCCCCTGCAAGAAAACCATAACAACCAGAGTATGGTAAATTGGTCTGTTGATGACATTGTCAAAGGCATTAATAGCAACAATTTGGAAAGACAGCTCCAAGCTACTCAAGGTATTAGGAAACTCCTTTCTAGGGAGAAACAGCCCCCCATAAACAACATAATTTGGGCTGGTTTGATTCCAAAATCTGTGTCCTTCTTGGGCAGAGCTGATTGTACTCCCATTCAGTTTGAATCTGCTTGGGTGCTCAATAACATTACTTCTAAGACATCAGAACTGAGCAAGGCTGTGGTAGACAGAGTTGCTGTCCCAACATTCATTTCACTGTTGGCATCGCCTCATGCTTACAGTATTCAACAAGCTGTCTGTGCTCTAGGAAGCATTGCAGGTGATAGCTCATCTCTCTGAGACTTGATTATCAAGTATGCTGCATTCGATTCTCTGTTGGCTCTACTTACAGTTCCTGATATGTCGTCTTCAGCATGTGGTGACTTACCTGGACATTTTCAAACCTTTGTTAAAACAAAAATCCTCCACCCTTGTTAGATGCTATTGAGCAAATTTTTCCTACTTTAATTCGTCTCCTGCATCATGATGATCCAGAAGTATTAGCAGATACCTGTTGGGCCATTTCTTGTCACACTGATTGTCTAAGTGAATAGGTTGAAATGGTTTTGAAAACTGGATTTTTGCCACATCTTGTGAAGCTCCTAGAGTCTACTGAATTGCCAAGTGTGACTCCTACACCAAGAGCCATAGGGAAAACAGATGAAGAAACTCAGGTTGTAATAGATGCAGGAGTACTTGTTATTTTCCCAGCCTACTAAGTAACTACAAAACTACGTTTCAGAAGGAAGCTGCATGGACAATGCAGAACATCACCGCTGGCTATCAGTACCAGACACAGCAAGCAGCGAATCATGGATTGGTCCCTTTCTTCATTAACGTTCTTTCTAAGGCAGACTTTAAGACACAAAAGGAACAAGTATGGGCTAAGACCAGCTCGACAAGTGGTGGAACATTTGAGCAGATGGTATACCTTCTCTGTTGTGGCATAATAGAACTGTTGAAGAATATTTTAACTGTGAAAGATATCCATTTTTTTCTTGTTATTCTCGATGCCATTTGAAATAGCTTTCAGGCTGCTGAGAAACTAGGTGAAACTGAGAAACTTGGTATAATGATAGAAGAATGTGGAGGCTTGGACAAAATTGAAGCTCTAGAAAACCACAAAAATGAGTCTGTACAAGACTTCATTATGCTTGATTGAGAAGTATTTCTCTGCAGAGGAAGAAGATAATCAGAATTTTGTGCCAGAAACTACCTCCAAGGGCAGGATGGTACTCCTGGGACTTTTAAGGTTTAGATTGCACAGCTGAGGTATAAAGTTGTTTGTGTACTATGTTTGGTATCAGTTTGTTTTGTTATTTCTCAACTAAGAATTCATTTTAAAGGTTATTTGTTATGTAGTACTTTTTATGATGAAATTACATGGAACAGTTCCAAACTGTACATACTGTATGAAACCTCTCCTCATTGCATTTCTTATCTCTGTGTGGAATTTCATATCTTACAGTGTGTCTTGTAAGTAAAGATTAAATTCCAGCCTTTAAAAAAAAAATAAAGGACTTGATATTTCTTTGACTTGTTTTGACGTCTGTAAAACTGGGGAAAATAAGGAACTCCATAGCTATCTATATACATAAAGTGAAATTGTTACTTGAACTTATTTATTTCCCATTTCATTGTCAACGTTTAATGTTTTCTCAGAGTCAGTGTTTTTGGTAAGATTTAGATTCCTAGGAGATAGTCTTGAGTTTCTAATTGATAGAACTGGTGGGTGTTAGATTGTGATTCACCTTAGGCACACCTTACTAATAATATCTTCAAGGGTCCTCTTTACAAATGGTTCATACCCATAGTACCAGGGTTTAGGAACTTAAATGTATTTCATGGAGGACATGATTCAGTCTCCATCTGTCCAGCCTCTGTACTCCAAAAAAACATGTTCTCCTCAGATCCAAAACACATTAATTCCACTACAATGTCCCAAAAGACTTAAGACATTTTAGAACAATATTAAGTGCAAAGTCTCATCAAATCCATGATGGGATGATCCATCCTGGGGCAACATTCTTCTGTCTGATGCCTCCATGTGTTGTGTATTGAAGTGATATTAATGATCTTGTTTCCTCAAAATATTGTAAAAGTGTTGACCACAATTAGAATGTAAGAAGTTGAGAAAATCATGTTTATGTAATAGTTATAAGTGGATATTCGTGGCAGGATATTTATGAACTGGTCTACTTCCAGCTGAGTGACACTCCCTCAATAATAATTTTATGACCAGACCTGGCATAAAAATCTACTGCATTTACCACTTTGGTGAGCAATAGGTAGCAGATTTAACTTATTCACTCTGACTTTCAGCTCCAATACCCTTACTGTGCTGTGAGGCTTTCAGCCTTCAACACACTGCAACATATGACCCTCGGCTTTGGATCCTCTACAGACACTCATTAAAGGAAATTGCTTACCTTGTATGGGGCCATGGGATGATAGAATATAGAGACTCTGGTATCCTCCACCTGTACACATGTTGCCCAGACCTGGTAATGGCATATTAGTTATATCAGCATCTTGCAACTGAGAAAGCAAATATATTGTATTGGGCCTCCAAACAATAATAATGCTAAATTTGCATTCAATTTGCAATTGCTTTTCAGGTCATTTTATAACAACTTTATGATATTTACATAAATGGTGAAACCTAGAAAACAAGTTGTCTTCTTCTAATATACAATGGTGGGACATGTATAGGATAAATGTTCCTGTACCAGAAGGGAGAAATTTGGAAGAAAACAGTGATCATGGGTCCCAAAGAGTCTGAAGCCAGCAATTGATGATTTGGAAAATTCTTAGCCTATTCAGATGGTGTAAAGTGATACTAGGGCCAGAAGTGAGTCTATTAGGAAAATCTCTGAACTTTCAGGAAGTAAGACCCAGAAGACAGGAGTCTATGTGAGGATTTAACTGAACAATGCATCTTTAAGGAGTACATGACATCATGTACATGACATCAAAGGAAGTCAGGATTGGAAGTGTAATTACTGAGGAAGGACTTGTGGAAAGTTAATTTGCCTGACTTTTTTTTTTTTCTTTTGGTATTTTGTGCATCCTGGAACTACACAGAAAATTTGGAAGGAGTGGGGCTGATACTCCACTAATCCTTGAGGACAAGAATCAAGCCACTGAGACCTTGAGATTTAATGGAGTTTGCCCTGCTGGGGTCTGGACTTGTTGGGACCTGTGATCCCTCTATTCATTCTTTTTTCTCACTTATGGAAAGGGATTGTTTATCTCATGCCTGCCTCAACATTGTATGTTAGAAGCAGATGTTTTTGAATTTGTTCAAGGAAGAACCACACCCAGTTTGGTTTTGATGAGACATTATGCTTAGCAATGTTCTAAAATGGTTAAGGCTTTTGGAATATTGTAATGATATTAACGTATTTTGTCCCCTCATCCTGTGTGTGTTAAACCATTTGTAAATAGTACTCTTAAAGATGTTATTAGTTAACATGTGCAAAAATTGAATGAGGATGAGCTTTGACACAGTATGGCTGAAGTCCTTATAAACAAAGGGAATTGGAAATGGAAGGAGAAGTCAGAGGAGGAGCCTAATGCTGGAAGTCAGTGGAACCTGGAAGAAGGAAAAGATGAAACTTTGTGCATTGCCATTTGAAGGAAAAGCCAACACACTTCAAACCTTGCTACAGAAAATACGGATCCTGGGAGGAAGCAAGACTTCTAGAATCTGAAACTGTGAGCTAATAAGTTCCTGTTTTTCAGTCAACTATTTTGTCTGGTATTTGATTTAGCAGCTGAATTACCCATTTTGTTTCTGAATCAGGTGAATTTTGCACACACTCTGAACCATATATCTATAGAGCTGTAGCTATAGATTATGTTCATATCCTCAGTTTATTAATAGAGTCAACTTATTAGACATTTCCTGGAAAGTATCTTTAGAGTAAAAGCTATGATAATCATGAAACTCTCAAATCTTCACAAATCATTCAATGAAAGCTCCCTACCCTTGTAATTGCAAAACAAAAATAAAATCTTTTTGGCAATTATAAATATTTGGGGTATTTTGTCTCCATCTTCTCTTTCTGTACTTTATTGCACTTTTGTAATTTCTGTTCTTTTGATTCTCCCTCTTTTTCTGCCTTCATGATTGGATAAAACTCCTTGTTATTGTTTTCTTAACCAGTCAATCACTTTTGGAGATTTGTTTTCATGGTTTCGCTGTGTGAAGATTTCCTGTATCATATTTTGTATGCACATTTTGGAAGAATGTGCTATACGGTTTAATATATAATAATATTTAAGAACATAGGATCTAAGAAATACAGTCCTGGGTTTAAAACTAGTTTTGCCACTTAAAATGTGAACTTGAGAAAGCATGAAAAAATTTAAATTTCAGTTAAAGGAGAATGTTAGAGGTATTATTACAATCAAATAATAATCTTTGTAAAAATCTTAGTACCATTAAATATCAATAAATATTAAATATCATAAATATTTTTTTATCATTGGAATATCTGAAATTATCATGGAACAAAACATTGATTTAATTTTTTGAGATTTAAAGGTAATGATCCATAATTTCTTCGTCCCTGAAATGAAAGAGTTCTCTGATTGATGATTGAAATGATAGGAGTTCTGAGAGGTTGGAATGGGCCCAATCTCTTGGGCCCTTCCTGATTTCTTTCTTCTGGTTTTCTGATCTCTATAAGGCTTACAATTCCAAGGCATTGGAGATTACATCATCCAAATGTTGCTTTGATTTGCTTCTCACAAGTCCTTGTAGAAGGTCAAAGAATCACTTTACTATAAATCTGAGGTTAACAAAATAGAAATCCAGAATATGAATAAAGTTAAAATAAAAGGCTGTATTTATTCAGAAGAGATATTATAGCAGAGTGTTTAAAAGAAGACTCTGGTGTTAGCTTTTGGGTTTGAATATGACCTGGGCAAGTTGTTTAACCTTTCTATACTTAATTTTCATTTGTAAAATGGTAAGAATAGTTGTGTTAATATATATTACATAATAGTTGTGTTAATATATGTTACGTGCTTATAATAGTCCTCAGCACAAAGTAAACATCATATAAGTGGTTTTAAAATGGAATACATATTGACCTGTGTTAATCCAGGTTACAGTTTGGGGTAAATTAGGGCTGATGTCTTTTCTAGAAATAGCAAAAGCCTCATTCTGTCTGGGTCAGGGCTTCTGTGGATCTTCCCCTGGCCTCATTTCTTTGTCACATAACTTTCTCTGTGAATGTCATGAGAGGATATTTTTGACTTTTAGGGACATTATTCAGTCTCTGGAAGTCCTGTAGACAACAATGTTTCAGATGACATTGAAACACTTTTGGCTTTAGAGTCAACAGAGCAGTGATTGAATTCTTTCTTGTTAATTTATATAGCAATGCACACATTTCACAATCTCCAAAATCATATTTTAATCCTAGTTCATAAGTAATATAATAGCATATACATCCTATGTCTATATTAAGTATTGGATGAAATAAAGTGTGCAAAGAATCCAGAAGAGAGTCTGGTACGCAATAGGTGTTTAATAAATGTTTCTCTTTGTTATCTCCCTCACTTCATCAGTCTCATTTCCATCTGACTTTTAAAATATTCTATGATTTATATTTATCATTCAATTGAATTTAGATATAAAGTCTCAATTTTTTAAACATATATTACAAACACCACACACTAGTTGGATTAAACAATAAGAAAATTGTCTCAGTTTTGGATACTGGATGTCCAATATCAGTGTCAGGAGGACATGCTTTCTCTCAGAGTCTGTTGCCTTTTCATGCTGGGTTTCAGCCAATTTTGGGGGTTCCTTGGCTTATAAATGCATCACACTAATTTCTGCCTCTGTTTTCATATGGGAATCCTTTCCTCCTCTTACTTTTCCTAAATTCTGGTTTCTACTTGAGTGTCCAAATTCCTTCTTTTATAAGAACCTCAATACTTTGGATTAAAATCTGCCCTCATTTATTTTATCCACATCTTAATTAACAATGCCATCTTCAAAGTTCCTATTTATAATTGGGTTCAAACCCACAGCCCTTGTCTTAGCATTTGAGCAAGTCTTTTGTGGATGACATGATTCAATCCTCAACATTATCATAGAAGGCCATGAGGAACATTCGAATATTGAGAGTAAACCCAATAAAATTAATGCAGGATGGATGAGATTAACCCTCTGAAGAAGTCACCTTACAGGTTTAAATATCTCTTAAGTCAAAATCCAATAAGAAAAACCACAAAATTTAGTGACATTTTTGAGACAAGTAAAGCAATAGAATAATAATTGGAGAGAAAACTATCATTTGTTGAATACAATGCAACAGATACTATGCAGGCCTTATCATGTTTAAACTTTATAATAGTCTTCTGAAATAGGGACTGCTATTTCTGATTCCAATATAATTAATTAAACCTTGGAAAATTTAACTGTTTCCCAAGATCACAAGCTAGTGAATACCAGAGGTAAAATTTGAACCCATGTTGTTTGGCTCCAGACCCTACCTTTTTACAACATTTTCTAGAGGAGATAGCTAGGCAATAAATAAGTAAACATATAAATATTCATGATAAATTCTTACAGTGAAAAGTGCTAAAAATGACTGAAACAATTGATGTGATAGATAGTGACTCAGAGGTAGGGGCCACTTTAGATTGGGTGTTCAAAGAAGACCCAAGAGCAAATTTGCAGTGCTTATCTAATCATGTCCAGGGATGAGAGCAAACAAGCTGTAAGAAGAGGAGTAAAACACTACAGGTATTTGTAGTCATGAGAAGATGGATTTTGTTTAACCTGGATGAGCATCATTCTCCACATTCTTCTATTCTGACTCAAAGTTCACCAACAATCTCAACTCTATTATTGTAAATTCAGTTCTACATTGGAATCAAGATGAAGATAAATAATACATTTCCTCCAGCAACATTCTTTTTCCAGAAAACTTTGTGTATCATTTGTGGTAGTCTCTCTCTTTGGTAACTCTTTGATGCAGTGCACAAGAGAGATCTCCACTTTCCCTCTTCATGGACTACTTTTCTTTCAATCATGACAATTTTCCCCCCATGTAAATGCCCTGTATTCCTTTACAGCAGCTGAGCTAAGATGTTATCTGTTTAACCAAATTTACACCAAATTCTAAATAGCCTTTTCATGGTCTACAAGGTCCAGCACAAATGCTTCCCAACCAAATACACATCTCTGTGACCTCATCTGATCCCATTCTTTCATGTTCACTGTGTTCCAGTCACAATGGCCCCATTCTGGACTTTGGGCCTTTGTGCTGCTTCTTCTCCCTTACTGAAATGCTTCTCCTCTAGACCTTCACATTGCTGATGTGTCATTACTCAGTCTACAATTCCAATACATTACCCAAGGTGACAAGAGGATGTATGTCTGAGGTGGGATTTGAACCCAAGTAGTTTGGCTCTATAACCCAAATTTTCAAACACTTTCAAGGGGAGAGATACAGGTGAAAAATTAGTAAACTTATAAATAATTGAGATAAGTCCTGAGTGTAAAAACTGCTAAAAATATAGTGCTCTTTTTAAAGAGGATTTCCTTAACCACCCATTGTAAAAGTATCTTCTGTTTCCTTGAATTACTCTCTATCACCTTTCCCTGTTACATTTTCTCTATATAATTTTACAATCTGATTCACGTGTTTATTGTGTCCCTTTCCAGCAAATGGATTACAAACTTCATTAAAGTAGAGGCACTGTCTTTTTTATTGACTATTCTATCAACAGAACCTACAACAAAAGTTGGCACAGAAAGAAAATGCTTAAAAAGTATTTCCTGAATAAATGATCATCATATTCATTTAGACTTCTGAAGAGTAACTGCTTTTGTAAAAAGGAACTTTGTTAACTGGAATCTTCTGAAATTGTTGACATTCCATCCCTGGTGTTAAGTGAAATCGAAAGCTTAGATTATTTTGGAATATAAAGGTTATTAGTGAGGACTCAGAATCATCTCTAATTAGTTTAATTAGAATGGCTTTATTATATACTTTTAAGATTCTTTAGGGGAAGCAGCTGTGGCTCAATTGGTTGGGCTCCCATTTACCATATGGGAGGCACTGGGTTCAATTCCAGCCGCCTCCTGATGAAGGCAAGCAAGGCCCACAAGGTGCGGAGAGCTGGCGCAGCAAGATGACGCAACAAAGGGAGTCAAGCAGACACAGAACAACGCAAAGCAAATGGGCACAGGGAGTACAAGCAGCAAGGGCGGGATAAGTAAATAAATAAATAAAAATAAATCTTAGAAAATAAAAGACTCTTTAAAATGGCTGCAGTCAGAGTCTAGAATGAGTGATGGAGGGAATAAGTGGGTAGGGATGCCCTTGGGGCATGCCTATATGGAATATGAATATGATCAAGTGGTCATGGGGTGTTGTCTCAGTGGTGGAGACCCACAAAATTACTGAAAGAATATTGAACTCCCATCCTGAGAAGTCCTGCTACATTCTTTAATAGAATCGCAAGATTCCCTGGAGTACATGGGAAGTGTATAGGAAGACAGACCATTATGCCAGGCCCTTGATATTGATGGTTGTATTTATGAAACTTGTTCTTGTGAAATTGACACTAAGCCTGAATATATGTTGCCTAAGAGTTACTCTGAAAGTCTGCTTGTTGCTCAAATGTAGCCTTTCTGTAAGCCAAACTCAGCATATAAACTCACCACCTTCCCCTCTGGCATGGGACATGACTCCCAGGGATTAGGCTCCCTGGCATGGAGGGATTATTACCAAGCTCCAACTAGCCATGCATTTGGAAAAAGAACTTGACCAAAATGCAGAAATATTAAATACACATGAGTTTTTTGGCTAAGAGATTTCAAAGTCAGTCAGGAGGTCATTCCAGAAGTTATGCTTATGCAAGTCTCAAGAGGATCTCATTGACTGTCACAATGAACAGTGCCTCCAACAGCAAGGCTCCTGAGGGCTCTAGAGACATCTAGATACCATAGGAAGGGCAGGCAAACTCAGGAATTTGATACCCTGTCAGTGGACTATACATTGGTATATATGCTCCCCCAGGTAACAGAGTTAGACTCATTTATAATTTCCCTACAAATGGCTCTTCTGCCCCTTTTATTTGAACCTATAATTAGCACTATACTTGTTAAATGTGTGTCCCAGAGACTTAAATCTTCAGACTGTTCAAATGCCAATTACGCCCTGAATATCAGCAGAGGTGTAACACCTACCCTCCACTTCATTGGACACTCACAGGACAACCAACAAAAGAATGAAGACAGACAATATCCATTCCAAAAAACTAAGTATCTACAAGTTCCATCTATCTGCCCCATGGGATCTAAGCCTCCTCTCAGTCAGAAACTGAGTGGTCACCACCATCTCAAAATCTCAAGAATGAGGAATGAACAAACATAAGGAAGGAATGCAACTAAGGACTATAGAAGACTTTAATATTCTAGCAATGGAAGAACTTGTGTCATTGATATAAAAGCAATGGCCATCAGAGGTTCTGAGGGGAGGAAGATGGAAGAATAGGTATAACATGGTACATTTTTGGGACATTGGAATAATCCTGCATGGCATTGCAATGATAGAAACAAGGCCATTATACATGTTGTCAAAACATAAAATTGTATGGTGCAAAGTGTAAAATATAATGTAAACTCTAGACCATTATTAGTAGCAATGCTTCAATATGTGTTCAACAGTTGTAACAAATGTTCTACATTAATGAAAGATGTTGTTAATTGGGAAAAGTGTGGGAGCCTCAGGGGGTGGGGTACATGGGAATCCCCCTATATTTTTTGTGTAATATTTATGTAATTCAAAGCTTCTTTCAAAAAAATAATCTGGGAATGAAAAGGATTGAGCCACAGAGATGAACATTGGAAAGCCTGGCTTACATGACTGTCCTGCTAAGCAAGCCACTGTTGTTGACAACATAACTGTGCTGCCACTGGCCAAACAGGAAAGCTGCTGCCTCTTTCCCTGATTTCAGAAATACCCCGAATTCTGCTGAGCCCTCATCAGTACCCAGCCTCATATCACTAATTTCCAACTGAAAGACTTGCACAGATGTACATGTTTGACACAAACCAAGTCATATGTCTGTACCCTACAGACATTGTACTTTCTGGTTTTTTATGTTTGGAAAATTGTATTTTCTTGGTTTTTCTGTTTGGAAAATGGATTCATACATTAGGAAACTAACAAAATTGGTGGGATGCCTTCAAAACAATTTTAGTAGCCATACAAAACTTATGTTCTGTACAGTTCATACATGAGAACATATTTAATTTACTCCATAGGTAGTTATTTTTTTTATTTCTACAAAACTGTTTTTTGCCCTAAACATAGGGAAAAATGGCAGACATAAAGGACCCCAATAAAGTTGGGTAGTAGGAAAAATATCACAGTTGATGCTACAGAGAGTAATATTCATATATTCATGTGATTTTTATACAATACCTGTGGTTCAAGGCATGTTGCTTAATGCTGAATTAAAAAGATATATGAATAGAATAGTCTTTAAACTTTTGGAGCTAGACTAGTATAGCATATGACTTGTTAGCAATTCTCAAGTAGTTCTTCCACCTTGATATTGAGATGTTTGGTCAGATGTAAGCCTCCTCAATTGCAAATTGCTTTTCTAATTTTTTACTGTCCCTTTAAAAGGATTTCAAATACAATCCAAATCCCTTGCCAAAGTCTGCACTGTCCTCAGCATTTGCTTGCTATTCATCTCTTAAATTTCAGTTTGTTCTGTTCTGACCCTTTCCTATTTACCCTCCAATACACTGACATTTCAGTGTCTTAAATTTGCTGAACTGTTTTCAAATTTAGTCCTTCCACATGTTACCATTCTTCCCATAGTAGTGATTTCTTATCCTTTGAATCTCCACTTAATATAATCTTTATAAACAGCTTTCTTTTCCTGCCTTATTGAAATGGAGATTTCTTCCTCTTATTTTCTGTCATAGTACTCTGTTTTCTTTAGAGAACTTATCACAAACTGTAACTACTTGATATTGGAAACAACTGTCACAGGCATTTTCAAAATTTTGATGGTAATTTCATTCATTTCATCAACACATTTTTAAATTAAATAATATCTTACCATTAATTGGTTTCAAACCTGATTCTTCCTTTCTGTTTTTCATTCTCATAAAATATATTCTCTGATGTATGTTTATATTATCTTTATTCTTGATAAACATTTTTTTTTACTTTACAGACTTTTAGAGTTTCAGCATTCTATTGCTTCCGCTCTTAGACCCCAATCATAGTGAATATCTCAAGGCCTATTGTAATACTATATTGAAATCATCCCATAAATAATTTTCTGGTTACCTTAACACAAGCATCGAGTAAGAAAAAAATGGTTTATAATATAAGCATATTTTTTTAAATATCTGATTCAAATATATAGATGTCTGTAAAGACAAACATGTGATAAAATTGAAGAGATCATCTTTGTACACTGTGTTACCATGCCCTGCAGGCATTCAAGAGGAAGTAGATACATAATTGGAAATGTGTTATACAAGAAAAGGATTTATTTAATTAATTTTTAGATACTAACATGCTTGAAAATCTTTTATTGAGTAAAGATCTTTCTTCTTAATAAATCAGAGTGCAGATTGAGAGTTGGGAAATAAAGTTTATGGTCAACAGTGGCAAAAAGGAGCTCTCAGGAAAAAAATAAGTCACACTGACATCAGGAAAGCCACCAGGGTGAGGTCAGAGCATAGAAAAATGTAAGCAATTCAGGGGCATTCAATATAAGGGTCAGGTTTATACCCTAGATACAGTATGACTTGAGAGGCAGAAAATATAGAGAGAAGAAGGACTCTTGGGCCATAATTATTTGAATTAATGCAACACTCATGTTTCTCTGATACAGAAAAAAATGGGCGTTTAACTTGTCTGTGAACTAGAAAAAATATCAACCCATGACCTGATATATAATTGCACAGTCTTCTCACAATAATAAGATACTATCATATTTGTTATATGTACTGAGCAAAATAATTGGAAGCTCAAGTCATCCTTTGACGTCTGAGGTAATTTTAATACTCCATAATGATTTCATGGCATTTTTTACCTCTGCATTCCTTAGTGTGTAGATGACTGGGTTGAGAAAGGGAGTTCCAATGGTATAAAATACTGCCACCCTCTTGTCAAAGGGGAAAGTTGTTGGGGGATATGTATACATGAATATACATGGACCAAAGAATAAGATAACTATGATGGTGAGGGAGGTACAAGTTGAGAAGGCTTTCTTCCTCCCTTCTGCACTGTGATTTCACAGAGAATACAAGATTACAATGTAGTAGATTATCAGAAGCATGAAACTGCTTGAGCAATTGGCCCCACTATTGGACAACAGCAGTAGGGTGATAACATAAGTGTCCACCAGGCAAGTTTCAACAAAGGCTGTAAATCGCAGCAATAATGAGCAATCAAATTGGGTCCACAAAAAGGCAAACTCAAGGCCAGAGCAATCTGAGCTGTTGAATAAATGAAAGATCCTATCCAGGCAAAATTAATCAAAATGCTGCAGACATGCTGTCTCATGATGATTGGGTAACGTAAGGGCTTACAGATGGCTACATATTGATCAACAGCCATGAGGATGAGAACAAAGATCTCCATGCAGCCAAATATAAGTAGTGCAAAGACTTGTGTCATGCACCCATTGTAGGATACAATTTTCTTTGCAGTGAGAGCATCCACAATTAGACGAGGGGCTGTGGAAGTTGAAAAGCAGACATCAGCAAAAGACAAGAAAAATAGGAAATAGTACATGGGGCTTCAAAGTGTCCGACTGAATTTGATGGTCACAATAATAAGCAAATTCCCCACCACGGTTCCTGCATAGAACATTAAGATTACAAACACCATTTTCTGCCTCAAAGTATCCTGTGTCAATCCTAACAGTATAAATTCAATTACACTGTTATTTTGCTGCATTGTTTCAGTCTATTTGGGGAAAGCACAGGTTTTCATCTGCAAGAAGAAAAGAAAAAGTACACACATTTGGAAAACTGAGTATATGCTTGATCATGAATTTCGCCTTATAGAAGGTTGTCACCACTGTCTGTATTGATTTTTTTAATGAAATTCTAATTATTTACCTGATTCCATAGCATGGTTCAATAGGAAAATAATGAAAAATAAATGATTTTCAGTCTTAATACACCTTAATTTTATGGATTTGGCACAAGTACATAATTTCCTGATCTGAATGCCTTTCTTTAGTTTTCAGCAAGACCTTTAATATTAGGGATAGTGTGTTATAGATATATGGAAAACCTATGCATAGTTTACTTCAATGAGCTTTCACATTTCCTGAACCTGGCAATCCAGTCATAAAAGACTTTTTTCACAATATTCTGAAATTTCAATTAATGATTGTATAAACATTTGAGAGCATCTTCCTTAACAAAACATATATGCATACACAAACACAAATACACACGTATGCATAGGCAGATAATAAACTTAAGATTTCATCTTATCAATCAATTATTGGGTAATAATGAGAGACATAATGCAATTAACAACAAGCCAACAACCAGTCATCCTGAGCCAGCATTCTTATATTTTATCTGTTGCAGTGACTAAGTATATTTCCTTTTATTTTACCTCACAAATCTTTCTAGTTGTTTCCAGTTCTAAATGCAACTTCTCATTCAACTTTGTAGTATTTATCAGTCTATGTTGTCCACAATTATATACTTTCCCTTCATTATTTTATTGACTCCCTCATTAAGGTTTCTAAGACACAAGGATACATTTACATTGAGAATATCTATAGTCAAGGAAAAGGAGATGGGGGACTTTGCCCTAAATCAGAATATTCTTTCAAAATTCAGGTTTACAGCTTAAGCACCAGGTATTTAGAAAAGAAGCTCAGGATGCTCTAAGTGATATAGCTGAAGTATTGGAATAGATTTTTTGTCATTAATATTCTTGAGTGTACCATACTCCTACTTCAAGGAAGAGAAAGAAAGAAAAGTGAACAAATTTATATATATAAAACTATATACCAGAAACTGGAAAAAAAATTTTTATGTGTATTACCACATTGATTTCCCCATATAACACCATATCAAAAGCAAAAGAATTGTCAAACTAGTAAAAATTATTTCAACACAAAATCCGAATTTTTCACATATAAATAGATTACAAGGTTCAGTATTAAAAAATGATTGCACAAATAATTAATAGGCAAAAGAACCAATTTTAAGCCCCTTTTCTTTTTCAAAGGATTAAACTTACGAAAGATAATGAATTTCATTCATAATTAAATACATTGAAAAAAATTACAATTAGATGTATTTTTCATCTATTATATTAGTAAAATGATCTTTTGATGAATGTTTGTTAACAAGTAGTGTTGGTAAAGATGTGGGAAACTATCAATCTTGTATATGTTTGTAGAATTTGAAGCGGGTATAGTCTCTTGGGGATGATTTTCAAAAGCTAATTACAACTTTACATAGAAATCAGGCCAGTGATCCCATTTCCTACAGATATACTTACTCACATGAACATAAACAATAATTTAGGCCCTTTCCATGGAACCAAAAAAAGGAAAATACATGTCATAAGAAGGAAATTGAATAAATCAGAGATGATACTTTGATGCCACCATTGATAAAAATGAAGCAGATACCTAGGCAATGGTCTATAAAATATATTGTGAAGTGAAATATCTGATGACAGAACTATATGCTTAGAATGTTAAAATTTTATTAAAATCATATTATATATTACATGTGCACATTATATAAGTGCCTTGTGTTTAGAAGAGTAACAAGGAAAGGTATAATAAGTGTACTCTATGGGGAGGGAAACTACATTCTAGGTATCAGAGATGAGAGGAAGCCCTACTTTTTGAAATGTTCCCTTTGGTGATATTTGAAAATTCATCATTATCATGCACTGCATTAAAAAATAAAGCTCTTTAAAATCTTATCTTAGGAAATGATCTGATTACTCATATTCTTTTGCATATCAATGAGACCTCAAAATTCTTTTCTGACATAGGATGGAAGAACAGCAATATTCTTAGGGCAATATTAATACTTAGGAGCTTGAGAAAGACAATGAATCAGATATAGGTATTTCTGGAAATCAGTGTTCATTACATCATACACCACCACCTTGTCATTAACTATAGGTTCACTTGCATTTGTGGAAGTTTTCCAAATGTATATTATGTCAAAACTCATCAAAAAAAGAAGTGAAAAATTGTTTGCAGTTTCTAACAATGCAGTATGGCACACATTAGAAGAAAGCAATATAAGGACATGGATATCTACCAATTTGTTCACTGTTGAATTTATGCATCCAGAATAAAAAAAGGTACTTAATTAAAATTTAAGAATGAATGAAAAGATTGAAGAGGCTCTCACATAGGTACAATACTCTACTATCCCATGCTATTTTATACTTACTTTCTGTTGAGGAGATGGGAAGCTTGCAGACTACTATATCCGTGACAAAATCATTACCTCCATGAATTACTTCCTGGAACAACCAAACAAATATTATTTCAATTTTCTTGTCCCTCTCACTATTATCATTAGCCCTTACTTACAGTACCCATACTGTAATCAGGAACTGTCATGCTCATTTTTATTTCCAACTTCCCACTTAATTTGTAAACCAGTCCTAGAAAAGTGCCTTTACTTTCTCTTTCCACAGTGCATTTTATGTATTAGACACTTAACATGGAATTGAACAGATTTCCTTTCTCCAAGTATTAATAAATTCAAATGAGTTATTCCCAAATAAAAATTTTACCAGCTTTTGTGCAGATGTTAAAATATTCAGTTGCCCTCTTTTATTCCCAAGGTAATCTGGAATCCACTTACTCAAATAAGAAGAAATAGTGCTTCTAAAATGCTGTCTAATGATTCTGTAAACAGTATCTCTTTGATCTGACATAGAGGCATAGGTTCTCACCAGCCTGTTTTAAGGCAAGGTAAGTTGTTTGCAGTTTCATCCCACACTATCTGAAATCCATCACACAAGATTTTAACTAGGAAATGCTCCCTATTTTGCCTTCCCTTGAGGTGTATTTAACATGAATGATGTAAAATACCTGCACCTGGCGAAGATCATTCCCTAATGTACTCCTTCCTTCCCAATTAAGAAACATGAGCCATATGTGAGAAAGATGTTTGTCTTTCTACTTGTCTTTCTACTTGTCTTCCTAGATTATGGGACAATTGGTCACCTATTTTTTTGCAATTGAAATTATTAATTGGGCCCTAAAATACATGGTCATCCAGTGCACAGATCACAGTTTCCAAAACCATTGTCCAATAAAAG
>JAQZBX010048894.1:0-10940 GCA_029593785.1 Cabassous unicinctus | reverse complement strand
TTCAAGGATGAAAAGGACTCCACGGGGTGAAGAGTCATGAGATTGTGGTGAGAGCATGCCTAGGAGAGAGAATATATAACAAATTATTTATTGAATCCCTATTGTGTGTAAGCCATTGTACTGAGCACTGAGAGGGTAAAAAGACAAATAGCAAAATTTGAACCTTGAAAGACAAGAATGGGGAAGATCAAGAAGATTCTTATAGTCATGTTAAGGCTTGATGCTAAGGACAATGTGAAAAATAGAGAAAGTCTTTTAAACTAATGAGTGATGCAGTAAGTATTGAATTTTAGAATAACTCTAGGTATAATGTGGGTAAAAGACTTGAAGCAGGAGAGCAGTAAGAAGGTTATACCAATGGTTTAGTTGTAAAAGTAAGTAAACCTAAAGAGTGTTGATACCAGTAGGGATTGACACATGGTGGGACAATGTTTTGTCCATTAATATTATCCACTAGACCAGTGTTCCCATGTCCCAGCTGATTTAAGTCTGGGCTGCTAACAGTTCAACCACCATCCTTCTCTGGACATTTGTACAAGATAAAACAAGAGTTGTCTCACCTGGAGAATATTCCCACTGCTGCATGGTCCACCAGTGCCAAATGATTGATTGGTAGAGGAATAATAAACACTAGACCCTTTGAATGATGTTGACCCACTCTGATTGGAATATGTTTTCCAGAGTTCCACTGGTTCCATGTTAAAGCCAGACTATGGTTGAGACCACAACTTTTCTTCTCTCTCCTATAATATGTTTAGGTCAATCAATTCTCCCAAAAATCCCTTTTATAAAAATCTCTATGTCAGAAATTGCAGTTAGGAATCAAGCTACGATGTAGAGATAGAAAAGGTTTCAAAAACGTATGAGTTTATAAACAAATTAACATGAAATAGGATGAAGATTAGAGTGTGAAAAGACACGGATGAAGTCTAGATTCTGGTTTATCATTGAACGTAATAGGAAACTTAAGATGGAACACAGAGAATATGAGTGCTGTTTGGAATACGGTGGTTGAGATTCCATGGAAGACATCCAAATAAAAACGTACAGGAGTCAGTTGAATATATGACTCTTCTCCTCAGAAAAAATATCTGGGCTGGAGAAATTAAGATTTTTGAGCATAAAGATGGCAATTAAGCTATAAAAGCAAGGAGCATCACATAGGAAGAGTGTGTAATAGGAGAAAGGAGTAGGGAACAAAATTTCTCAATGTCATTTAGTAAACCATGAGTGAAACTCAATTGCTTATCAAATGACCCATAAGGTTTTTTCATATTTTTAGAAAGAAAACAAAATAAATTTATCCCAACCTAAAACTTTTTTTATAAACATCAATTTGCACATTATTAGAGATGCAATAGAATATAAAATCCAAAAATAAAAGCAGGTTACTAATATAGAAAACATTCATAAAACAAGGAAGAGTTTCTGATAAGTGAAAATGATTACCAAAATGGAATATCTGTTAAATACAATGACTAATTCATTGTACAGAGCTTAAAATTTAAGCTGCTAATTTTAATGATGTTGCTAAGTATATAAGTAGAGAATACATGAGAGGAATTCTTAGTAAAGGCAATATAAATGTAAAGTATGTCTATTGAGAGTCCCATAAGGAGAGAAAGATAGAAAAAAGTGAATGTTCTGTAGGTGAAGATAGACGCAAGTGTTTATAATGAAAAAGTCTATAAAGTGTCAATCAGTGTGAATTTAAGGGTACCTATTTCAGACTCACCTCCTTATCCAATGATAATAAGACAACATAATTTTTTTTTCTTGTAAAAGGAAAATAAATGTGCCTAAAGGAATAAAACTCATACTGGCATCAGAACTTTCATCTGAAACATTAGAAATTTGGAGTGTGTGAAACAATGTCTTGGATGACCTCAGGGGAAGAAAATACAACCTTTAATTCTCTATCATTCAGTTCTCATTCAAATGTGAGAATTAAATATGTTTCCACCAAAGAAAGGACTCAGAAATTTTACTGGTTAAACACCGTGAATAAGATACCTATCTAAGTATGTATGACATCAAATCAAAACAAAACAAAACAAATACAATAAAGAGTATAATAAGAAATAGAAGAAAATGAGAGGAGCATTAGCATGAGATTTGCAATTTAAACCAGAATTTTAATAATGCTGGTTACATTTTTTTCCCTTTGGAACAAATCACCCTTCTTTTTTTGGCAGTGAAAAAGAATTTTTGTATAGTCATTATATTATAACTGCATAAATTGAAATTCAAGTTTTTGGAATCATTCTATATGCAAAGTTGGTATCATTTAATTATAGTAACAACAAAATGTAAACACAATTCAACTTGCTATATTAAAATAAAAACATAAAATCAAAGGTGAAATTGATCAGTCAGTACACTAAACTTGTCACTTTTCATTGTAGGTATTAAATTATGTGTAAATTTGAGAAATCAAAAATAAAAGAATAGAATAGTGACAGCATGATAGAGTAAGAAGCTACAATCCTCCACCACTCCCCAAAAAGAAACATTGAAAAACAAGGAATAATTAGCAGAATAAACTTTCTTAGAAATTCTGGAAATTAGTCAAACTCGTATAATAACTAAGCAAAAATATGGAATTAAGAAAAAAACAAGAACAAATGCCAGTGAAACCTCAGGCACCTTTGTCACACACTCCTAATCACCCTCAGTCGCGTGTGGCACCAACACTTTCTTCCAATTTGGATTTATTTCCCTGGTTCTGCTACAATTCATCTGGTGGTTGTCTGAAGGATTAATGCAATACATTTATGCCTCCCCTGTCCCAGAAATTACACTGGACATGGAAGGGGCTGACACACTAAATCACTGCAAGGTAACAATTGAACCACTGCTGCATGGACAAATGATAACAACTTGGGACATACAACATGAAACCCAGGTCTGTGATAAAAACTGCAGTTTTCTGGAGAAAATGGAGCGTTGGAGTGTCCTTGCACTCCAGGGGAGCTTAAAAGGTCATACATACTAGCACAGGGAAATACTTATGCAGAAAAATACTTGAGAGGACACTATGTCTTCACATCAGGCTGTAGAATGCTGGCAAAACACCAAAGGAGACCAATTCAATTTTTCTTTCAGTTTTTCATTTGTTACTTTATGACATTCATGAAATTACCACCATAATACTCGTACATCAACACTAAAACAATAGAGACTTAGCTACACACATCAAGGTATACAAGAGTGAAAATTCAGTATATAAACAGAATACAATAGTCATTTATAACTAAAAAGGGGAAAATTAACAAACCATGCAGAAATGGGAGAATCTGATTCCCATTGACAGAAAATTAAAATATTCAAAAGCCCAGATTTCAGTAAAAAAAACAAGTTATGCTAATGTGCCACAGGGAAAAAAGAAAGAAGAACAGAAAAAGGAGAACAACAATAACAGAAAGAACAGGAAACGAATGAATAAAACTGAGCAGAGCCAAAAGGATCTGTGGGAAACATCCAGTGTACCAATATTCACATTATAGGGGTTAGAAGAAGAAAGATTGAAAAGGGAAGAAAAATGTTTGAAGAAATAATGGCTGAAAACTTCCCAAATTTGACAAAAGATATAAATATACATACTCAACAATTTCAAAGAACTACAAATAAGATAAAGTCAAAGAGACCCACAAAGAGACACATAATAAAAATGTTGAATAACAATAACAATGTAAAAATTGTGAAAGAAGCCAAAGGGAAGCAACACATGATGAGCCAGGAATTCTCAAGATTAAGTGTGAATTTCTCTTCAGAAGCTAGGGAAGTTAGAAAACAATGGATGATACTTTCAATGTTCTGCAAGAAAATAAACGCCAACTAAGAAAATTATATCAGTATAACTAACATCAAAAAAGTGAGAGATATAGAAATTTCCACATGAACAAAAGTTGAAGGAACCCGAAAAGGAATGCTAAAAGGTGTTACTCAGATTTAAATGAAAGTAAATTAGATCATAGACTAAACTATAACAAGAAATAAAGATCTTAGGTAAAAGTCACTAGATGGGTAAATATAAATGCCAGGTTAGGGTAAAATGCTTTGTAACAACATTTTTTATTGCTTATATAATGTAACATAAAAATGCATAAAATTAATTAAAATATATAGTTTGGGACACACAATGAAAAAACATAGTAGGTGACAAAACAATATAAAGGAGAGGTTTGGAAGAGAAAAAATAATAGATTGAATATGCTACTGAAATTAGGAACATAACAAATCAAGAAAAATTTGTTCTAGTTTTAAAATGTTAAAATATATACAGAAAAGGAAATGAGAATTGATAATAAATGTGACTCAAAAAAGATAAACTAACCATAAAAATAGGGAGTCATGAAATAAATGAGTGACAAAATATTACAAAATTTACAGAAAACAATTGCTTAATGAGAGAATTAAGTCTGGCATTATCAGTAATTACTTTAAATATAAACACATTAAATTCTCTGACCAAATTAAGATATTAGAATAATAGAGAAAAAAGCATGATGCACCTACATATTGTTTATAAGAGGGTCACCTTAAATACAAATACAAAAATTAGTGGCAAGTGAGAATATGGGAAATATCCCATGCAAATATCAAGCAAAGGAGAGCTGGAGTAGATAAAACAATGTAAGAAAAAATAGATTTTTGGTCAAAAACTGTTACAAAGGACAAATTCAAGACACTATATATTGAGCAACATGTCAATTTAGCAAAATTATTTTAGGAACAACAAACATACTTGCAACTAACAACAGAACCCCATCATATGATGGCATTATTCATAAAATTCTAGGGAGAAATGAATGGTTTTAGATTAATACTAACAGGCTTTAATGAACCACATTCATGGAAAGTAAAGAACCAGATAGCTTCCCTGTTGAATTTTACCAAACATTTCATGTAGAATTAACACAAATCCTGCTGAAACTCTTCCAAAAATTAAAAAGAAGGAAACACTTACTAACTCATTCTTTGATGCCAACATCACCTTAATACAAAGACAAATAAAAATACAAGATAAGAAATCAGAGACTTGTATACCTTATGAATAAAATATTCTATAGAATACTATAATAAAATAGAATAAAAAATAAAATATTTATAAAGAATAAAAAATTTCTCAACAGAACAAAAGCAAATCAATTCCAACAGAAGATTAAAAAAACTATACACCATGATCAAGTGGGAATTATCTTAGGTATGCAAGAGTGATTAAACACAAGAAATTCAACTATTGCTCATTTTGATTATGTGAATAAAGAAAAAAGATCATCTCACTTGATGCAGAAAAGATATTTGACAAAGTACAGCACCTCTCCTTGATAAAAATGGTAAGCAAACTTGAAATATAACAAAATTTCCTCAACATGAAAAAAGGCATACATGAGAAATCCAGAGTTAATATAAAAACTATGGTGAGAGACTGAAAGTATTCCCTCTAAGATTAGGAACAAGGCAGGATGCCCACTGTCACCAATGTTATTCAACATTTTATTGGAAATGCTAACCAGAGAAATTAGGCAAGAAAAAGAAATAAAAGGCTTTAAAGTTGGAAACAAATACATGAAACTTTTTGTATTTGCTTGTGACATTTCTGTATAGAGAGAAGCCTGAAAATTCCACAACAAAAATATTAAAAGTTAAAAAAAAAATGAATGAAGTAAAATGGTTAGGTAAACAAGCAACATTAGGGAGTTATAGGAAGATGGCAACCACGTACAGAGGCAGGGTTCAATTCTCTCACAAAAGCAATGGAAAAAGGACAAAAACCTGTATAAGGGACATGCTTTGGGGGTCAGCAGACCATAACAGTGCTATGCAACTCCCAGGAAGTTGAGGGACAGAGAGATGGAGAACTCAAAACAACAAATCTGAGTTACCAAATACCCAAGGCAGGCAGGAAGGGATTGCCATCCCCAACCCCAAGATACTACTCTGGGGTAAAACCCTGTATCACTGCTGCCAACTGAAAAGGGAACTAATATCTTCCTCCTTGTCAGCTGTTACAATGGGAAAGGGAGGGGGAGTTGTTGAGTTTCTCTTCAGTGAATTTGGCCATTAGAGCCTTCTTTGAATTCCAGCTCTGGCCAAGCCAAAACAAAAGAAAGCAGAGATTGAAATTCCTTCTTGTACAGGTGTGCTGATGACCACGATCTTCTGGCTGGCCAAGAAGTGTCATTGACACAAAATGCTTTTGGGTTTCTCTGTACCTAACTCTTGGGAGAAAATTTAATCTCAGTAGTGACTCACTGGCCTGATTTTGATAACTGAAACTCGGCAAATTTAAAGACTTATAATAAGTTGAATCGAATATTAAAGAATTGCTGTGCAAAACAAAATCAGCAAGAGAGAAAAATTGGCCATCAGAGTAAATTCACCAACATATAAAGAGGTCTAGACATCAGAAAAACATTACAAGCCGTACTAGGAAACAGAAAGAGATGGCCCAGTCAATGGAACAAACCAAATTTCCTCAAGATATACAGAATTTAAGACAATTAATAAATGATAATCACACAGCTCTCTTAAATCAATTCAAGGAATTGAAAGAAATTATGACTAAAGAGATAAACGATATTAAGAAGACACTGGATGAGCATAAAGAATGATAAGGTGAGAAGAAAGTGATATGATGCATTTAAGGTACTGAAGGAGAAAAATTGCCAGGTAAGAATTCTGTATCTGGCAAAGTTGTCCTTCAAAAATAATGGTGAACTCCAAGTCTTCACAGACAAACACAAATTGATAGAACCTGTAACCAAAAGAACAGAATTAAAAGAGATGCTAAAGGAAGTGCTGCAGTCTGACAGGAAAAAAACAAGGGGGGTGAGACTTGGAGAAGAGGGTAGAAATGAAGACTATTAAGAAGGGTAAATTAAAGTGTAAAAAGCCAGACAATAGTATGATATGACAACAGAAAGCCAAAGTCAAAGCAGATGAAGTCAGTAATGCTTATGCAGTAATAAAATTGAATATTAATGGCTTGACCTCCCCAGTCAAATCATAGGCTGAATGCCCATTTGGGTAAAATCTATGATAAGGTGGAAGTGAGCAGTTGTCCAGTGAAGGGATATGACATCGGTGTAGTGATACTATTAGGTTGTGTGCTGCAAGTTTTACAGGGAGGTAGTGTGGGGAGGGTGGGTTGGACAGTCCATGGAACTGGGGGGAGGGTTGGAGGAGGGAGCAGGTGAACACTGGGAATTGGTGGATATGTGGTTGAAACTACAATGTTGGGAAAGCATTTTTGGCAATATGACAAGGAGGGGTTACTGGCTTATGGTGTTGGATAAGGGGGCATTTTGAAAAGGGCACACTTGGGACAGTCTTTAGAGAATGTGCAAGGGATCATTTTGTCATAGTGTGTTGTATCAGTGGGTGGAGACCCACACAATGAGTGGGAAGGAGTTGGAATCTCATCCTGGGGAGGTCCAATATGTTCTCAGAGGGGTGGGTGACTCTCAAGAACATGGGTGGTTTCTAATAGGTGAGGACAGTCCAATGTGTCAAGTCCTCAGTGATGTAGCAAATAACTATTAATATTGTCCTTCAAGGAGTGAAGCCTGTGGTCACTGTGGACTCTGGTGGTGGTGGGAGGGAGAGGAATAGAATAGATGGAAGAGGGGGTATGTATAGGTCAATGGAAGTGTTCTGCATTATCTTACAATGTTGGATACAGGCCATGTTAAATTTCAGCAAAAATTTATAAAACTATAAGGACTAAAATGTAAAACATAATGTTAATCATTGACCATGGTTGGTAGCTATGTTTCAATTTTTGTGTATCATTTGTAACAAATGTACCATCCACACATAAAAAGGTTATTAACAGGGGAAGGGGGAAAGGGGGATGAGGTTGGGTATTATGGGTGTCCCCCATACTCTGTATGTGCCTTTACTGTGACCTAAAACTTCTTTTAATACAAAACAGAAAAAAAGTAAGATACTGAGGAAGAAATGGAAGAAAATATCACTGTACATATAGGACAATAAATATTACAGTGATGAAGGGCAAAATGTCAAAAAAAATTAAATATTTTTCATTATTTTTTAATATTCCAATTTTTAAATTTTAATTGTTTTATTTTTTCTAAATTATTATGTATTTTATTTCTTATGTGTAAACTTTTCATTATTATTTCATTTTCCTATTAATTGATTTTGGCGATATTGTTGGCTTCATTTTGGAGAAGTTTTGGATCACAGAAGGGTTACAACTGTTGCAGGGGAGGATCATTGGTGTGGGGTGTCAGTAATAAGGTATACATGGGAGGAAGTTCACCTGGGCATACACATAAGGTACACAAATGTGTTCAAATATTCATGGGACATTGTCACAGTGGATAGAGACTCATACAATAACTGAAAAAGTGTTGAATTCTCATCCTGGGGATCTCTGCCACATTCTCTAATGGAACAGCAACAATCCCCCAAGCTCAAGGGCAAGTACTGGTAAAGAAGGAAGGTCCATTGATGGGCACTTGATATTGACAACTATATATATGAGCCTTGACCTTGAAATTGCAACTTAGCCTAGTGGTGTAGGGTGCTTCAGAGTTACCTCCTGAGAGCCTCCATGTTGCTCAATGTGGCCTCTTTCTAAGCCAAACTCAGCATATAAATGCATTACATTCCCTCCAGTGTGGGACAAGACTCCCAGGGGATGAGACTCCCTAGCACCGAGGAATTACTACCAAGTACCAACTAGCAATACAACTGGAAAAAGACCTTGAATAAAAGGGGGAAAAATAAAGACAAATGCCTTTACATGGCTAAGAGACTTCAAAGTAAATTGGGACATCATCCCAGAGGTGACGCTTATGCATGTCTCAGGAGGATTGCATAGACTGCCAAGGTGGATACTATCTCACATAGTGGGGCTCCTGAGGGCTCTGGAGGCACCCAGGTCCAACAGTCATGGCAGATAGCTCTGGAATTTGGTGCCTTGCCAATGGTCCTTACTTTGGAATTTGTGAATCCGAGTGTGACAGAGTTGACTCAGTTGACTTCTCTACACATGACTCTTCTGTCCCTTCTTTTTGAACCTATAGTTGGTGCTGGAGTTGGTAGTTGCATGCCCATGAGACTTGAATCTTTGGGCTTTCCATGTGCCAGCTGGGCCCTGAGTCTCAACAGAGTTGCAACACCTACTCTCCAGTTCATTGGAGTCACCCAGGAAAACTAACAAGGAGGTGGGGATGGACAACCACCATATCAAGAAGCTGAGAGTGTCTGCAACTACAAGCAAGAAAAACCCATCCATCAGCAGAATGTAATCAAGGCCCTCTCTCAATTGGAGGTGTAGTGGGCATCACCATCCCAGAATCCTCAGGATTGGGGAATAAATTATGGACTAGAGTGGTCTTATTGGTATTCTGCTGTAGACTTAATGTGATTCTAGCAATGGAAGAAATTGTATCATTGATGTGGAGACAGTGGCCACTGGAGGTGCTAAAGGCAGGGAGAGGAAAAAAGAGGTGAAATATGGGGGCACTTTTTGGAATTGTCCTGAATGACATTACAGTGACAGATATAGGCCATTATGTATCCTGCGATAACCTATAGAATTAAGTGAAAGAGAGTGTAAACTACAACATAAACTAAAATTCACCCTTAGTGGCAATGCTCCCAAATGTGTTCCTCAATTGCAATGAATGCACTACACTAATGAAAGAAGTTGTTTATGTGGGGAAAAGAAGGAAGTGTGGAGAGTGAGGCATATGGGAATCTCTTGTACTTTTTTGTGTAACAGTTTATGTAATCTAATTATCTTTTAGAAAAAAATAAAAAATATATATTTTAAAAAATAGGCTGAAAAATATGAGCCATCTATACGTTGTCTATAAGAAACTCACCTCCGATATAAGGACACAACCAGGTTAAAAGTGAAAGATTGGACAAAGCTATTCCATACAAATAGTAACCAAACAATCAATCAAACAAAAAAAACAGCTTAAATAGTGGTACTAATATCAGACAAAATAGATATTAAATGCAAAACTGTTATAAGGGATGAAAAAGTTCATTATGTATTAATAATAACTAAGAAAATATAATTATACTAAATATTTGTGTGCTAAACCTGATCACCCCAAGATACATAAGATATGTGCAGGCAAACCTAAAGAAGAAAGAGATGTTTGTACAATAATAGTGGGAGACTTCAATACACACTGTCTGTATTGGATAGAATATCTGAACAGAGGATAAATAATAAAAAAGAGAGCTTGACGAATATGATAAATGAACTAGACTTAATAGACACCTATAGAGAATTTTACCCCAGAATAGCAGGACATACATTCTTTTCAAGCACTCACAGATCCTTCTCCCAGATAGACCATTTGTTTTGTCACAAAACAAGTCTCAATAAATTTCAAAAATTTAAAATTATACAAAAAACTTACTCGGATCATAATGGTATGAAGCTGGAAAACAATGATGGATGGAAAAAGGGAAAATTAATAAATATATAGAGATTAAACAACCCACTCAAAATAATCAATGAGTAAAAGAAGAAACTGTAAGGCAATTCAGCACGTATATTGAGACAAGTGAAAATGAGAAAACAACTTGTTAAAGCATATGGGACACAGCAAAGGAAGTGTTGAGAAGAAAATTGACAATGATCAATGCCACTATTGAAAAAACAGGAAGAGCTGAAATTGAAGATATAACAGCACACCTGGAAGAACTACAAAAGAACAGGAAACTAATCCCAAACCAAGCCAAAGGAAAGAAATACTAAAGATCAAAGCAGAAATAAATGAAATAGAGAAAGAAAAAAAAAAACTATAGTGAGAATCAACAAAAAACAATAGTGAGAATCAACAAAACCAAAAGTTGGTTCTTTGAGGTCAACAAAATCCACAACAGTCTTAACTAGACTGATGAAGAAAACAAGAGAGAAGACACAAATAAATTAAATCAGA
>JAQZBX010048893.1:0-20072 GCA_029593785.1 Cabassous unicinctus | reverse complement strand
TTTTTTTTTTTTTTTTTTTTTTGTGGATAAAAATCAAATTTTTCACAATACATACCAATATTTGTAAAATGATATATAAATACATATGCATATATGTGCATCAGCACCACAACCTGTGGTCTGTACACAGTCTACCTGCTGGCTCTGGTCTTCACCACATCCTGTGGTCTACACTAGTCCACTTACCTGCTCTAGTCAGCACCACAACCAGTAGTCAGGACACGGATCCATCTGCTCGTTCTATCAGCACAAAAACCTGTGGTCAGTATACCTGTCCACCTGCTGTCTCTAGACAGCAACAGAACCTGTGGTCTGTACACAGGTCCACTCAATTGTGCTATCAGCACTACAATATGTGGTCTGTACACAGTCCATCTGCTGGCTCTACTCAGCACCACAACCTGTGGACTGTACATGAATCCACCTGCTAGTTCTAGTCAGCACCATAAACTATGGTCAGTACATGGTCCTCCTACTGGCTCTACTTAGCACCCCAACCTGTGGTCAGTACATGGGTCCACCTGCTGATTCTAGTCAGTACCACAACCTGTTCTCTGTACCTCTGTCCACCTGCTGGCCCTAACCAGCACAACAGCTTCAGGTCTGTACACAGACCTGTGTGTATGGTGCTGGCTCTCATCAGCACCATAACCTGTCATCACAACATGGTCCACTAACTCATTTTACTCAGCACCACAATCTCTGGTCAGTACACAGGTCCACCTGCTGCTTCTAGTCAGCACCCCAACCTGTGCTCTGTATGTGTCCACCTGCTGGTTCTATTCAGCACCACCACCTGTGGTCTTTACATGCATCCACCTACTGGCTCTAAACAGCACCACAACCTGTGGTCTGTTCACAGTCCTTCTGCTGGCACTAGTCAGGACTACAACCTGTGGACTGTACACAGATCCACCTGCTGGTTCTAGTCAGCACCACAACTGTGGTCAGTACATGGTCCACCTGCTGATTTTAGTCAGCACGACACCAGTGGTCAGTACACGGGCCACCTGCTGGCTCTAGTCGGCTCAACAACCTGTGGTCAGTACTAGTTCTAGTCAGCACCACAAGCTGTGGTCTCTACATGGGTCCACCTGCTAGTTCTATCAGCACCACAAACTCTGTTCTGTACATGGTTCCACCTGTTGGGTCTTATCAGGACCCCACCTCTGGTCTGCATAGGGTACACTTGCTGTTCTAGTTAGCACCACAACCTGTGGTCTATACCTGGTCCATTTCCAGGATCAAGTCAGCCTGACAACCTGTGGTCTGTACAAGGGTCCACCTGCTGGTTATAGTAAAAACCACAAGCTGTGGTCTGTACACAGTCCACCTGCTGGCTCTAGTCAGCCTCAAAACTATGGTGTTTACAAGGGTCCACATACTGGTTCTAGTCAGCACCACAACATATGGTCAGTACACAGTCCACCTAGTGGTTCTCATCAGCACCCAAACCTGTGGCCAGTACACAGTCCACTTACTGTGGTAGTCTCCCCACAACCTGTGGTCTACATGGTTCCACCTACTGGATCTACTCAGCACCACAACCTGTGGTCAGTACAAGGGTCCAACTGCTGGCTCTAGGAAGCACCACAACCTATGGTGGTACATGTGTCCTCCTGCTGGCTCTGTCAGCACCACAATCTGTTCTCTGTACACCAGTTCACCTGCTGGGTCTAGTCAGCACCACAACCTGTTGTCAAAACATGGATCTACCTGCTGATTCTAATCAGCATCACAAGCTGTGGTCTGTATATGGTCCATCTGTTGACACTAGTCAGCACAACAATCTGTGGACAGTATATGGATCCACCTTCCAGTTCTAGTCAGCACCAAATCCTGTGGTCAGTACATGGTGCACATACTGGCTCTAATTAGCACCACAATCTGTGGTCTGTACATGGTCCACCTGCTGATTCAAGTCAGCACCACAATATGTGCACTGTACACAGGTCCTCCTGCTGGTTCTGTTAGTACCACAACCTGTTCTCTATACACCGGTTCACATGCTGGCTTTAGTCAGCACCACACCTGTGTCAGTACATGTGTCACCTGCTGGCTGTAGTCAGCACCACAACCTGTGGTCAGCACACAGTCCACCAAATGGTTCTAGTCAGCACCACAACCTGTGCTCTGTACATGGGTCCACCTACTGTCTCTAGTCTGCACAACTTGTGGTCTGTACATGGATCCATCTGTGGGCTCTAGACAGCACCACAAATCATGGTCAGTACACAGTACACCTACTGGTTCTAGTGAGAACCACAATCCATGGTGTGTACACGGGTCCACCTGCTGGTTCTAGTCAGCACCAAAACCAGTGGTTTGTATATGGTTCCACCTGCTGGCTCTAGTCAGAACTCCAGCCTGTGGTCTGTACATGGGCACACCTGCTGGCTCTAGTCAGCATGATAACCTGTGGGCAGTACATGGATTACTCTGCTGGTTCTATCAGCCCGAACACTTGTGGTCTGTACAAGGGTCCACCTGCTGGTTCTAGTCTGCACCACAGCCTGTTGTCAATACACGGTCTACATACTGATATTAGCACCACAACCTGTGGTCAGTACAAGGGTCCAACTGCTGGCTCTAGGAAGCACCACAACCTATGGTGGTACATGTGTCCTCCTGCTGGCTCTGTCAGCACCACAATCTGTTCTCTGTACACCAGTTCACCTGCAGGCTCTAATCAGCACCACAAACTGCTCTGTACATGATCCACCTGCTGGCACTAGTCAGCACCACAATCTGTGACCTGTACACAACCACCTACTGGTTCTAATTAGTAACACAACCTCTCTCTGTATATGGTTCTATCTGCTAGTTCTATTGAGCACCACACCCTGTGCACTGTACATGGTCCACCTCCTGGCTCTAGTCAGCACCACATCCTGTGGTTGTACATGGGTCCACCTGCTGACTCTAGTCAGCACAACAACCTGTGCTAAGTACACAGTCCACCTACTGTTTCTAGAGAGCACCACATCCTTTGGTGAGTACATGGGGCCACTTGCTGTGCCTATCAACACCACAAACTGGAGTCTGTACATGGTCCACCTGCAGGCTCTAGACAACACCACAATCTATGTTCAGTACATGGTCCACCTGCTGGCTCTAGACAGCCACACAATGTGTGGTCAGTACATGGGTCCACCTACTGGTCTAGTCAGCACAACAACCTATGGTCAATACACGGATCTGCCTGCTCACTCTAGTTAGCACCACCACCTCTGCTCTGTACATGTGTCCAGCTAATGGTTCTAGTCAGCACCACTACTTCTGCTCTGTACAGAGGTCCACCTCCTGGCTCTATTCAACATCACAATCTGTGGTCTGTACATGGTTCACCTGCTGGTTATAGTCAGCACTACCACTTGTGGTCAGTACATGGTATACCTATTGGTTCTAGTCAGCAACAAAACATGTGCTTTGTATATGGGTCCACCTGCTGGCTCTAGTGAGCACCAAAACCTGTGGTCTCTACACGGGTCCACCTGCTGGCTCTAGTCAGCACTACAAACTGTGGTCTGTACACAGTAAACCTGCTTCTCTAGTCAGACTCACAACCTGTGGTCAGTACATGGATCCACCTGCTGGTTCTACTCAGCACCACAAACTGGTCTGTACACAGTCCTGCTGCTGCCTCTAGTCAGCACCACAACCAGTGTTCTGTAAACAGGTCCACCTGCTGTTTCATGTAAGCACCTCAACTTGTGGTCTGTACACAGATCAACCTGTTCGCTATAGTCAGCACCACAACCTCTGCTCTGTATACGGGTCCACCTACTGATTCTAGTCAGCACCAAATCGTCTGCTCTGTACATGGGCCCACCTTCTGGCTCTCTCAGCACCACCACCTGTAGTTTGTACACGAGTCCACCTCCTGACTCTAGTCATCACCACAGCCTTGGTCAGTACACATGTCCACCTGCTGTTTCTAGTCAACAGCACAAACTATGGTGTCTACAGGGGAACACCTGCTGATTCCAGTCAGTACCAAAGTCTGTAGTTAGTACAAGGTCCACTTGTTCTAGTCAACACCACATCCTTTAGTCAGTACATGGGTCCACCTACTGGTTCTAACAGCACCACAACCGGTGGTCTGTACACAGTCCACTTGCTGTCTCTAGTCAGCAGCACAAACTGTGGTCTGTACATGGGCCCACCTCCTGGTCTCTGTCAGCACCACATGTGGTCTATACATGGGTCCACCTGCTGTCTCTACACAGCACCAAAATCTGTGATCTGCACACGTGTCCACCTGCTGGTTCTAGTAAGGATGACAACCTATGGTCTGTACATGGTCCAGCTGCTGGGTCTAGTCAGCACACAGCCCTTGGTCTGTACAAGGGTCCACCTGCTGGTTCTAGTCTGCACCACAGCCTATTGTCAATACACGGTCTACATACTGATATTAGCACCACAAACTGTGGTCAGTACATGGGTCCTCCTTTTGGATGTAGATAGCACCACAACCTGTGCTGTTTATATAGTTCACTTACTGTTTCTGGTCAGCACTACAATATGTGGTCAGTACACAGATCCACCTGCTGGTTCTAGACACCACAATAACCTGATGTCAGTACACGGTCCACCTGATGGCTCTAGTCAGCACCACAACCTGTGGTCAGTACACAGTCCACCCGATGGCTCTAGTCAGTACCACAACCTGTGCTCTGTACATGTCACACCTAATGGTTCTAGTCAGGACCACAACCTCTGCTCTGAACTTGGGTCCACCTGCTGGTTCTAGTCAGCACCACAAACTGTGGTCTACATGGGTCCAAATACTGATTCTAGTCAGCGCCACCACCTGTGGTCTGTAAATGGGTCCACTTGCTGGTTCTAGTCAACACCACAGCCTGTGATCAATACACGGTCCATCCACTGGTTCTACTCAGCACTACAACCAGTGGTCAGTACATGGGCCCACCTGCTCTTTCACATCAGCACCACAACCTCTGCTCAGTACATGGTCCACCTCGTGGTTCTAGTGAGCACCACAACCTGTGGTCAGTACACAGGTCCACGTGCTGGTTCTAGTCAACACCACAGCCTTTAGTCTGTACATGGCCCTCCACTGGTTCTAGTCAGCACCACATCCTGTGGTTGCTACATGGTCCACCTGATGGCTCTAGTCTGCACCATGAACTGTGATCAGTACATGGACCCACCTACTGGTTCACATCAGCCCCCAATGTCTGCTCTGTACAGGGGTTCAGCTGCTACCTGTAGTCACCACCACAGCCTGTGGTTGGTACATGGTCTACCTGATGTCTCTAGTCAGCATCATGAGCTGTGGTCAGTACACAGGTCCACCTGCTGGTTCTAGTATGCACCACAACCTGTTGTCTCTACACTGTCCACTGCTGGCTCTAGTCAGCACCACAAACTGTGGTCTGTAAATGGGCCCACCTGCTGGCTCTAGTCAGCCCCACAACCTATGGTCAATACAAAGTCCACCTACTCTTTCTAGTCATCACTACAACCTGTGGTCTGTACACGGTCCACCTGCTGGTTCTAGTTGGCACACAACCCTTAGTCTGTACAAGGGTCCATCTACTGCTTCTAGTCTGCATCACAGCCTGTTGTCAATACATGGTCCACCTACTGGTATTAGTCAGCACCACAAACTGTGGTCACTACACGGGTCCAACTTTTGGACCTAGTCAGCACCACACTTGTGCTGTGTACATAGCCCAACTGCTGGTTCTAGACAGCACCACAACCTGTGGTCAATACAAGGGTCCAACTGCTGGCTCAAGTCAGCACAACAACCTGTGGTCTACATGGGCCCAAATACTGGTTCTAGTCAGCACCACCACCTGTGGTCTGTAAATGGGTTCACTTGCTGGTTCTAGTCAACACCACAGCCTGTGGTCAATACATGGCCCAACTACTGGTTTAGTCACCACCACTACAAGTGTCTAGCACACAGGTCGACTTGCTGGCCCTAGTCATCAACTAAACCTGTGCTCTGTACCTGGTGCACCTGCTGGCTTTAGTCAGCACCACAAGTAGTGGTCTGTACATGGGTCCAACAGTTGTTTCACATCAGCACCACAACCTGTGGTCAGTACATGGTCCAGCTACTGGTTAGCACCACAATCTGTGGTCAGTACATGGGCCCACCTGGGGACTCTAGCGAGCACCACAACCTCTGCTTTTTTCATGGGTCCACACTCTAGGTCTAGTCAGCATCACAACATCTGCTCTGTACACGGGTCCACCTGCTGACTCTACTCAGCACTACAACCTGTGCTCTGTACATGGTACACCATCTGGTTCTAGTCAGCACCACAACCTGTGGTCTGCACACGGGTCCACCTCTTGTTTCTAGTCAACACCACAGCCTGTGGTCAATACATGGTCCACCTATTGCTCTATTCATTACCTAACCTGTGCTGTGTACATGGTCCACCTGCTGATTCTAGTCAGCACCACAACCTCTGCTGTGTACATGATTCACCTGCTGTTTCTAGTCAGCAACAAAACCTGTGGTCTCTACACAGTCCATATTCTGGCTCTAGTCAGCATCACAACTAGTGGTTGCACATGAGTCCACCTCCTGTTTCACATCACCATCCACAGCCTGTGCTCTGGAAAATGGTACAAAGGCTGGCTCTAGTCAGGACCACAACTTGTGCACTGTACATGGTCAACTGGCTGGTTCTAGCCAGCACCACAACCTGTGGACTGTTCACTAGCCACCTACTGGCTCTAGTCAACACCATAATCTGTGGTCTGTACACTGGTCCACCTACTGGATCTAGTCAGAACCACAGTCTGTGGCCAACACACAGTCCAGTTACTGGTTCTTGACAGCACCACAACCTATTCTCTGTGCACAGGTCCACCTACTGGCTCTAGTCAGCCCCACGAACTGTGGCCTGTACATGGTCAACCTGCTGGCTCTAATCAGCACCACAACCTGTGGATTTTAAATGGAGCCACTTGCTATTTCTAGTCAACACCGCAACCTGTGGTCTGTACATGGGTCCACTTGCTAGCTCTAGTCACCACCACAATCTGTGGTCTGTATACAGGTCCACCTACTGGCTCTATACAGCACCACAACCTGTGCTGTGTACATGGTCATGTGCTAGCTCTAGCCAGCACCACAACTGGTTTTAGTCAGCATCACAACCTGTGGTCCATACCCGGTCCACCTATCGGTTCTTCCCACAAAGTAGGAAGAACATGGTCCACCTACTGATTCCATTCAGCACCACAACCTGTGGTTAGCACACGCGCCCCAAGCTGGCTCTAGAAAGCACCACAACCTGTGGTCAGGGATGGATCTACCTACTGTTTCCAGTCAGCACTGAACCCTGTGTTCAGTACTCGGTCTACTTACTGGTCTAATCAGCACCACAACCTGTGCTTTATACATGCGTCCAACTGCTGGCTCTAGTCAGCACCACAACCTGTGGTCAGTACATGGTCTACCTGGTGGCTCTAGACAACACAACAATAAGTGGCCAGTACACAGGTTCACCTGTAGTCTCCAGTCAGCACCACAAACTTTGGTCTACTAGGGTCCACCCACTGGTTCTAGTCAGCACCACAACCTCTGCTCTGTACATGTTACACATGCTGGCTCTAGTCAGCACCACAACTTGTGATCAGTACATGGTCCCCCTACTGGTTCTAGTCAGCACAACAACCTGTGGCCTGTTCACTCCAACTCCTGGTTCTAGTCATGACCACAACCTGTGGTCACTACACAGTCCACCTGATGACTATTGGCAGCACCATAACTTATGGGCAGTACACGAGTCTGCCTGTTGGCTCTAGTCAACACCTCAACCTGTGGTCTACTAGAGCCCACGTACTGGTTCTAGTCAGCACCACAAGATCTACTCTCTACATGGGTCCACATGCTGTTTCTAGTCAGCACCACAACCTCTGCTCTGTACATGGTACAACTTCTGGTTCTAGTCAGAACTACAACCTGTGGTTTATCCACGTGTCAACCTGCTGGTTCTAGTCAGCACCACAGCCTGTAGTCAATACACAGTTCATCTACTCACTATACTCAGCACCACAACCTGCAGTTACTAGAAGGCTTCACCTGCTGGCTCTACTCAGCACCACAACCTGTGCTGTGTACATGGCCCACCTACTGTTTCTAGTCAGCACCACAAGCTGTGTTCTGTACACTTTCCACCTGCTGGCTCTAGTCAGCACCACAACCAGTGGTTGGACCTGGGTCCACCTGCTGCTTCACATCACCAAGACAACCTCTGATCAGTACACAGTCCACCTACTGGTTCTAGTCAGCACCACAACCTGTGGTCAGTACATGGATCCACCTACTAGCTCTAGCCAGTACTATAACCTGTGTTGTGTACATGGTCAACGTTCTGTCTCTAGTCAGTACCACAACCTGTGCTCTGTACACTGGTACCCAGGGTGGTTCTAGTCAGCATCACAACATGTGGTCTCTACACGGTCCACCAGCTGGCTTTAGTCAGCACCACAGCCTGTGGTAAATACATGGTCCAACTCATAGTTCTGGTCAGCACCACAAACTGTGCTCAGTACACAGGACCACCTCCTGACTTTAGTCAGCACCACAATAAGTGGTCTGTACATGACCCCCCTGCTCTTTCACATCAGCACCACAACTTTGGTCAGTACACAGGTCCACCTCCTGGCTCTAGTCAGCACCAGAAGTGGCCTGTACATGGCTCCACATGCTGTTTCATGTCAGCACCATATCTGTCATCATTACATGGTCCAGCTACTAGTTCTAGTCAGCATCAAAATGTGCAGTCAGGATACAGGTCCCCCTGCTTGTTCAAGTAAGCACCACAACTTGTGGTCAGTACACCATCCACCTGATGGCTCTAGACAGCACAACAACATGTGGTCAGTACACGTGTCCACTTGCTCTAGTCAGCACCACAATCTCTGCTCTGTACACAGGTCCATCTACTGATTCTAGTCAGCACCACAACTTGTGGTCAGTACATGCTCCACCTGATGGCTCTAGTCAGCACCACAACCTCTGCTATATACATGGGTCCATCTACTGATTCTAGTGAGCACAACAAAATCTACTACCAGCTAGCTCTAGTCAGCATAAAATTTGTGGTCTGTACATGGGTCCACTGATGGCTCAAGTCAGCAGCACAAAATGTGGTCTGGACACAGGTCCACTTCCTAGCTCTAGTAAGCACCACAACTTGTGGTCTGTACACTGTCCACCAACTGGTTTTAGACAGCACCTCAACCTGTGGTTAGAACACAGGTCCACCTGCTGGCTCTGGTCAGCACCACAACCTATGATCAGTACACGGTTCACCCACTGGTTCTAATCAGCACTACAACATGTGCTCTGTACATGGGTCCATCTGCTGGCTCTATTCAGCTCCACAACCTTTGCTATGTACATGAGTGCACCAGCTGGTTCTAGTCAGCACCACAACCTGTGGTCTACTAGGGTACACCTATTGGTTCTAGTCAGCACCACAACCGCTGCTCTGTACATGTATCCATCTGCTGGCTCTAGTCAGCACCACATCTTGTGGTCTATACATGGTCTACCTGCCTACTCTATCAGCAGCACAAGATGTGCTTTGTACATGGGACCACCTGCTGGTTCTAATCAGAAGCACATCCTGTGCTCTATACATGGACCACCTGCTGGCTCTAGTCAGCAGCACAAACTGTGGTATGTACATGGGCCCACATGCTGGTTCTAGTCAGAACCACATGTTCTATGTACATGGGTACACCACCTGGTTCTAGTCAGTGCCACAACCTGTGCTCTATAAAATGGTACAAAGGCTGGCTCTAATCAGCATGACAACCTGTGGTCTGTACATGGTCAACCTCCTAGTTCTAGCCAGCACTACAACCTGTGGACTGTTCACTATCGACCAGCTGACTCTATGCCATCCCACAACCTGTGGTCTGTACAAGGTCAGCCTGCTGGCTCTAGTCAGCAATACAACCTATGCTCTGTACACGAGTCCATCTACTGATTCTAGTCAGCACCACAACGTCTGCTATGCACATGGATCCCCCCTACTAGCTCTAGTCAGCACGTAAATTGTGGTCTGTACATGGTCCACTGATGGCTCTAGTCAGCAGCACAACCTGTGGTCTGTACATGGGTCCATCTCCTAGCTCTAGTCAGCACCACAAACTGTGGTCAATACATGGTCCACCGACTGGTTCTAGTCAGCACCACATCCTGTGCTCAGTACACAGTGCCACCTGCTGGATCTATCAGCACAGCAACCTGTGGTCTGTACATGGTCCCAGTTTTGGCTCTAGTCAGCACCACAACCTGGGGTTTGTACATGGGTCCAACAGTTGGTTCTAGTAGACACCACAACCTGTGGTCAATACACAGTCCACCTGCTGGCTCTAGACAGCCCCACAATGTGTGGTCAGTACATGGGTCCACCTGCTGTATTTAATTGGCACCACAACCTGTGGTCTAAACGGGTCCAACTACTGGTTCTAGTCAGCACAACAAACTCTGCTCTGTACATGGGTCTGCCTGCTGGTTCTAGTGAGCACCACACCCTCCTCTGTACATGGAGCACCTACCGGTTCCAATCAGCACCACAAACTGTGTCTGTGCATGGTCCACCTGCAGACTCTACTCTGTACACAGGTCCACCTGCTGGTTCAAATCAGCACCACAACCTCCGGTCAGTACACGACACACCTGCTGGCTCTAGACAGCTTCAGGCTCGAGTCAGTGCTACAAACTGAGCTCTGTGCATGATCCACCTGCTGGCTCTAGTAAGCAACACAACCTTTAATCAGTACACAGTCTACCTACTGTTTCTAATCAGCAACACAACCTGTGCTCTGTACATGGTCCACCTACTGTCTGTAGTCAAACTCATAACCTATGGTCAGCACACGGATCAACCTGCTGGATCTTTCAGCACCACAACCTGTGGTCTACACTTGTGAACCTCCTGGACCCAGTCAGCACCACAACCTGTTGTCTACATGGGTCCACCTCCTAACACCACAAACCCTGGTCAGTACACATGTCCACCTGCTGGTTCTATCAGCACCACAACCTGTTCTCTGTACACCAGTTCACCTGCTAGCTCTAGCCAACACCACAAACTGTGGTCAGTACATGGGCCCACCTGATGGTTCAAGTCAGCAGCACAAACGGTTGTCAGTACACAGTCCACCTGCTGGATCTAGTCAGCACAACAACCTGTGGCCTATACAAGGTCCACCTGCTGTCTCTACCAGAATCACAAACTGGTCAGTACGTGGATTCCCTTACTGGGCCTAACAGCACCACAACCTGTGGTCTACACATGTTCAACAATGGCTCTAGTCGACATCACAACCTGTTGTCTGTAAAGGGTCCACCTGCTGGCTCTAGTCAGCATCAAAACTTTGGACTGTACACCAGCCCACATGCTGGTTCTAGTCAGCCCCAAAACCCATGGTCAGTACCTGGTACACCTACTAGTTCTAGTCACCATGACATCCTTTGGTCAGTACACAGGGCACCCTGCTGGTTCTATCAGCCCCAGAACCTGTGTTCTGTACATGGTCACGATGCTGGTTCTAGTCAGCACCAAAAGATGTGGTCTGTACACAGGTCTACCAGCTGATTCTAGTCAGTACCACAAATTGTGGTCCATACATGGTCCACCTCCTAGTTCTAGACAGCACCACAACCTGTGGTCTATACGGGTTCAACTCCTGGTTCTACTCAGCACCAAAATCTCTGCTTTATACATAGGTCTACCTACTGGCTCTAGTCAGCACCACAACCAGGTCAGTACACGGTCCACCTGCTGTCTCTCATCAGACTTACAACATGTGGTCAGTACATGGATCTACCTACCAATTATCAGCACCACAAACTGTCATCAGTACATGGTCCACTGCTAGCTCTAGTCAGCACCACAACCTGTGGTCTACATGCATCTACCTGCTGGCTCTAGCCAAAACCACAAACTGTGGTCAGTACACGGGTCCACCTGCTGGTTTCATCAGCACCACAACCTGTTCTCTGTACATGGTTCCACTTCCGGACTCTAGTCAGCACCACAACCTGCTTCAGTACATGGGTCCACTTGTTGGTTCTTGTCAGCACTACAACCATGGTCTGTACACCATCCACCTGCTGTCTCTAGTCAGACTCACAACTGATGGTCAGTACACGGATCAACCTGCTGGCTCTATCAGCACCACAAGCTGGTCAGCACTCAGTCCACTTCCTGGCTCTAGTCAGCACCACAACATGTAGTCCGTACACAGTCCACATGCTGGTTCTAGATAGCACCAGAACCAATGCTCTCTACATGGGTCAACAACTATTTTGCATCAGCAACACAACCTGTATTCAGTACATGGTCCACATTCTGGTCCTAGTCAGCACCACAACCTTTGGTCAATACACAAGGCCACCTGATGGTTCTAGTCATCACTACAAACTGTGCCTTATACATGGAGCCACCTGCTGGGTCGAGTAAGCACCACAACCTGAACTCTATACATGGTTCCACCTTCTGGGTCTAGTAAGCACCACAACCTCTGGTCTGTACATGATCCACCTGCTGGGTCTAGTAAGCACCACAACCTCTGGTCTGTACATGATCCACCTGCTGGCTCTAGTCAGTTCCACAACCTGTCATCTGTACATGGGTCCCCCTGCTGTTTCTAGTCAGCACTGCAACCTGTCATCTGTACATGGGTCACCTGCTGTCTCTAGTCAGACTCACAATCTGTGGTCAGCACATGGATCCACCCGCTGGCTCTATCAGCACCACACACTGTGGTCAGTACACAATCCACCTGCTGGCTCTAGTCAACACCACAAACTATGGTCAGTACACAGGTCCACCTCCTGGTTCTAACAGCACCACAAACTGTGCTCTGTACAGGGGTCAACCTTCTGGTTCTAGTAAGCACCACAACCCATGGTCAGTACAAAGTCTACCTACAGGTTCTAGTCAGCACCACATCCTGTGCTCAGTACACGGTGTCACCAGCTGGCTCTATCAACACAACAAACTGGTCTGTACATGGTCCCAGTGGTGGCTCTACACAGCACAACAACCTGTGGTCAGTACATGAGTCCACCTGCTGGATCTAATCAGCACCACAACCTGTGGTATAAATGGGTCCCCCTACTGGTTCTAGTCAGCACAACAAAACCTGCTCTGTACATGGGTCCACCTGCTGGGTCTATCAGCACCACAACCTGTGGTCAGTACACGGTCCACCTACTGACTCTAGTCAGCAACATAACCTGTCATCTACACGGGTACACCTGCTGGCTCCAGTCAACACTACAACCTGTGGTCTGTACACCAGTCCACCTGCTGGTTCAAATCAGTACAACAACCTCTGGTCAGTACATGACCCACATGCTGGCTCTAGACTGCACCACAACCTGTGCTCAGTACAAAGATCCACCTGTTGGCTCTAGTCAGCACAACAACCTGTGTTCTACATGGGTCCAATACTGGTTCTAGTCAAAACCACAATCTCTGCTCTGTACATGGGTCCACCTACTGGTACTAGTCAGCACCACAACCTGTGGTCTGTACACAGGTCTACTTACAGGCTCGAGTCAGTGCCATAAACTGAGCACTGTACATGATCCATCTGCTGGTTCTAACAGCACCACAACCGGTGGTCTGTACACAGTCCACTTGCTGTCTCTAGCCTGCACCACCACCTGTGCTCTGCACATGGGTCCACCTGCTGGTTCTAGTAAGCACCAAAACCTGTGGTCTGTACATGGCCCACCTACTGTCTCTAGCCAAACTCACAACCTGTGATCAGTACCACAGATCCACCTGCTGGATCTTTCAGCACCACAACCTGTGGCCTACACTTGTGAACCTGCTGGACCCAGTCAGAGCACAACCTGTGGTCTACACTGGTCCACCTGCTGGATCTAGTCAACAATACAAACTGTGGTCAGTATACATGTTCACCTGCTGGTTATTTCAGCCCCAAAATCTGTGGTCAGTAAACGGTCCACCTACTGGTTCTAGTCAACACCACATTCTGTGGTCAGTACACAGGGCCACCTGCTGGCTCTATCAGCACCACAAACTGTGGTGTATATGGGTTCAACTACTGGTTCTAGTCAGCACCATGAACTCTGCTCTGTACATGGCTCCACCTGCTGATTCTAGTCACCACCACAACCTGTGGTCTCTACACGGTCCACCTGCTGTCTCTAGTCAGACTCACAACCTGTGTTCAGTATTTGGATCCACCTGCTGCATCTATCAGCACCACAACCTGTGGTCAGTACACGGTCCACCTGCTGGCACTAGTCAGCAACACAACCTGTGGTCTGCATGGGTCCAACTGCTGGTTCTAGTCAGTACCACAACACATGGTCTATACATGGTCCATTGGCTGGCTCTAATCAGCACCACAAACTGTCATCTGTACACATTCCTACCTGCTGGTTCTAATCACCACCACTAACTGTGGTCAGTACACAGTCCATCTACTGTTTCTACTCAGCACCACATCCTGTGGTCAGTATATGGGTCCCTCTGTTGGCTCTATCAGCACCATAACCTGTGGTCGGTACATGGTCCAAGTGCTGGCTCTAGTTAGCACCACAACCTGTGGTCTGTACATGGGTCCACCAGCTGGTTCTAGTCAGTACCACAACCTGTTGTCAGAATATGGTCAGCATGCTGGCTCTTGACAACACCAACCCTGTTGTCAGTACATGGGTTCACTACTAGATCTAGTCAGCATCACAACCTGTGCTCTGTAAAAGGGTCTACCTGCTGGTTCTGGTCAGTGCCACAACCTCCAGCCTATATATGGTCCACCTGCTTGCTCTAGTCAGCACCACATCCTGTGGTCTGTATACAGGTCCACCTGCTGGCTCTAGTCAGCAGCACAAACTGCTGTCAGGATATGGGTTCACCTGCTGGTTCTATAACCATGACAACCTGTATTCTATAAAGCATCCACGTGCTGGCTGTAGTCAGCACCAAAATCTGCATATGCACATAGCTCCATCTGCTGGTTCTAGACAGCACCACAACCCATGGTCTGTACATGGTCCACCCCTAGGCTCTAGGCAGCATCACAACCTGTGCTCTGTACATGGTCCACCTTCTGGGTCTAGTCAGGACCACAACCTGTGGACCATACACTGATCCACCTGCTGGCTCTAGCCAGCAACACAACCTGTACTCATTACAAGGGTCCACCTTCCAGTTCTAGTCAGCAGCACCAACTGTGGTCTGTACACAGGCCCACCTGCTGGTTCTAGTCAACACCACAACCTGTGGTCAGTACACATATCCACCTGCTGGTTCAATCAGCACCACAACCTGTGCTCTGTACCCGGGTCCACCTGCTGGTTATAGTCAGCAGCACAAACTGTGGTCAGTACACAGTCCACCTATTGCTTTTAGACAACACTGCATCCTGTTGTCAGAACATGGGTCTACCTGCTGGTTCTATTCACCACATCCAGTAGTCAGTACACTGGGCCACCTGTTGGCTGTATCAGCACCATAACCTGTGGTCTGTACACAGTCCACCTGCTGGTTCTAGTCAGCACCACATCCTGTGATCAGTACGTGGGGCCAACACTGTCTCTATCAACACCACAACCTGTGGTCTCTACACTGTCCACCTGATGGCTTAGCCAGTACAATGACCTGTGATCTGTACATGAGTCCACAGCTGGTTCTCCTCAGCACCACAACCTGTCATCAGTACATGGTCCACCTCCTGGCTCTAGACAGCACCAAACCCTGTGGGCAGCACTTGTCCACCAGCTGGTTCTAGTCAGCACAACAACCTGTGGTCTACATGGGTCCAACTACTGGTTCTAGTGAGCACAAAAACTTCTCCTCTGTACATGGGTCCACCTCCTGGTTCTAATCAGCACTACAACCTGTACTCTACATGGTACATCTACTGGTTCTACTCCACACAACAACCTCTGCTCTGTATATGAGTCCTCCTGCTGGTTCTAGTGAGCACCACATCCTTTGCTCTGTACATGGTACACCTGCTGGTTCTAGTCAGCAACACAACCTGTGCTCTATACACAGGTCCACCTGCTGGTTCTAGTTAGCACAACAACCCGTGGTCTACACGGGTCCAACTACTGGTTCTAGTCAGCACCAGAAACCTCTGCTTTGTACATGGGCCCACACCTCCTGGTTCTAGACAGCACCATATTTTGTAGTCAGTACATGGGGCCACATCCTGGCTCTATCAACACCACAACCTGTGGTCTGTACATGGACCACCTGCTCTCTCAAGTCAGACTCACAGACTTTGGTCAGTACATGTATCCACCTGCTGGGTCTATCAGCACCACAACCTTTTGCCAATACACAATCCACCTGCTGGCTCTAGTTGGCAACACAACCAGTGCTCTACACAGATCCACCTGCTAGCTCTAGTGAACACAAAAAACTGTGGTCAGTACATGGGTCCACCTGCTTGCTCTAGTAAACACCACAAACTGTGGTCAGTACATGGGTCCAACTTTTGGACTTAGTCAGCACCACAACCTGTGCTCTGTACATGGATCCACCAGCTGGCTCTAGTCAGCACAACAAACTCTGCTATGCACACGGGTCCACCTCCTGGTTCTAGACAGCACCACAATTTGTGGTCTCTACATGGTCCACCTGCTGTCTCTAGTCAGACTCACAACCTGTGGTCAGTACACAGATCCACCTGCTGGGTCTGTTAGCACCACAACCTGTGGTCAGTACACGGTCCACCTACTAACTCAAGTCAGCAACATAACCTGTCATCTACATGGGTACACCTGCTGGCTCTAATCAACACCACAACCTGTGGTCATTATTTGGGTCCACCTGCTTTATCTATCAGCACTACAACATGTGCTCTCTACTCAGGTCCACCAGCTGCCTTTAGTCAGCACCACAACCTGTGTTCAGTACATGGGTCCACCTGCTGGTTCTAGTCATGACCACAACCTGTGGTCTGTACATGGTCCACTTGCTGTCTCTATTCAGCAGCACAAAGTGTGGTCTGAACAGGGGCCCACCTACTGGCTGTAGTCATCATGACAATCTGTGGTCTACATGGATCCACCTACTGGTTCTACTCAGCACCACAAACTTGCTCTGTACATGGTTCCACCTGCTGGCTCAAATAAGCCACACAAACTGTGCTCTGTACATGGTTCACCTGCTGCTTCTAGTCCCCACTAGACCTGTGGTCTGTAAATGGTCCACCTGTTGGCTCTATTCAGCACCATAACTTGTGGTCTGTACATGGTCCACATGCTGGCTCTAGACAGCACCAAAAAATGTGGTCATTGCATGGATCCACCTGCTGGCTCTAGTCAGCACCACAATCTGTATTCTACATGGGTCCACCTACTGGTTCTACTCAACACCAAAACCTCTGCTCTGTTCTTCAATCCACCTACTAGTACTAGTGAGTACCACAACCTGTGCTCTGTACATGGTACACATGCTGGTTCTTATCAGCACCACAACCTGTGGTCAGTACATGGTCCAACTGCTACTTCTTGTCAGGACCACAATGTGTGGACTGTACACGGGTCCACCTGCTTGTTCTAGTATACACCAAAACCTGTGGTCTGTACACAGTCCTCCTGCTGGCTCTAGTTAGCACCACAACCTGTGGTTAGAACATGGTCCATCTACTGGTTCTAGTCAGCACCACAACCTGTGGCCAGTAAATGGACCACCTTCTGGTTCCAGTCAGCACCACAGCTTGTGGTCAGTACATGGTCCCCATAATGGCTCTAGTCAGCACCAAAACATGTGCTGTGTACACGGTCCACCTGCTGGCTTTAGTCAGCACCAAAGGCTGTGCCCTGTACATGGTCCACCTGTTGGTTCTAGTCAGCACCACAACTTGTGGTCAATTCAAGGTCCACCTACAGGCTCTAGTCAGTACCACAACCTGTGGTCTTTACACGGGTCCACATGCTGTTTCACATCAACACAACCTGTGGTCTGTTCATGGTCCACCTGCTGGTTGTAATCAGCACCACAACAAGTGGTCAGTTCATGGCCCACCTACTGGCTCTAGTCACCACCACAACCTGTGGTCTGTACATGGGTCCACCTGCTGTCTCTATGCAGCACCCTAAAGTGTGGTGTGTACATGGTCCACCTGCTTGCTCTAGTCAGCACCACAATATATGGCCTATACATGGTCTACTTCCTGGCTACAGTCAGCACAACAAACTATGGTCTGTACACAGGTCCACCTGCTGGTTCTAGTCAGCACCACAACCTGTGCTCTGTATGTGGGTCACCTGCCTGCTCTAGTCAGCACCACCACTTGTGGTCTGTACACAGATCCACATGCTGGCTCTATCAACACCACAACCTTTAATCAATACTTGGGTCCACCTGCTACTTCTTGTCAGCACCACCACCTGTGGTCAGTATAGGGTCCACTTGCTGGTTCTATAAGCACCACAACTTGCTGTATATATGTGGTCCACCTACTGGCTCTAGTCAGCACAACAACCTGTGGTCTGTACACAGGTCCACCCGCTTGTTCTAGTCAGCACCACAACCTGTGCTCTGTACATGGGTTCAGTTTCTGGCTCAATCAGCACCACAACCTGGGCTCTGTACATAGGTCTACCTGCTGGTTCAAGTAAGCACTACAGCCTGTGGCCTGTACACGGTCTACCTGCTGTCTTTAGTCAGGTTCACAACCTTTGGTCAGTACATGGATTCATCTGCATTTGCTGTCAGCTACACAACCTGTGGTCACTAGAGGGTCCACCTGCTGGCCCTAATCAGCAGCACAACCTGTGGCCTACACAGGTCCACTGGCTGACTCTGGTCAACACCACAACCTGTGGCAGTACACAGGTTCACCTGCTGTCTCTAGTCAACACCACAACCTGTCATCTGTACACAGGTCCAAATGCTGGCTTTAGTCAGCACCACAGCCTGTTGTCAATACATGGTCCACCTACTGGTACTAGTCAGCACCACAACCTGTGGTCAGTACACGGTCAATCTGCTGGCTCTAGACAGCACCAAAATATATGGCCAGTACATGGGTCCACCTGCCGGCTCTAGTCAGCACCACAAACTGTCTTCTACATGGTTTCACCTACTGGTTCTACTCAAAAGCACAACCCCTGCTCTGTACATGGGTCCACCTGCTGTTATTAATGAGCACCACAACCTGTATTGTGTACCTGGTCTACCTGCTGGCTCTATCAGCACAACCATCTGTGGTCACTACATAGTCCACTTGCTGGTCTAGTCAGCACCACAACCTGTGGTCTGTACATGAGCCCACCAGCTGGTCTAGACAGCACCACAACATGTGGTCAGTACATGGTCCACCTTCTGACTCTACACAGCACTACAACTGTGTAAAGAACACGTGTCCATCTGCTGGCTCAGTCAGCACCACAACCAGTGGTCTACATGGGTCCATATACTTGTTCTAGTCAACACCACAACCTCTGCTCTGTATATGGGTCCACCTGCCGGTTCTAGCGAGCACCAAAACCTGTGCTCTGTACACTGTCCATCTGCTGGTTCTAGTGAGCACCACAACCTGTAGACAGTACAAAGATCCATCTGCTGATTCTAGTAGGCACCACAACCTTTGGTCTATATATGGTCCACCTGCTGGCTCTAGACATCATGACAACCTGTGGTCTATACATGTGTCCACCTGCTGCTTATAGTGAGCACCAAAACTTCTGATCTGTACTTGGTCAACCTACTGACTCTTGTCAGCACCACAACTGTTGGCACATACATTGGTCCACCAGCTGATGCTAGTCAGCACCACAAACTGTGGTCAGTACATGGTCCAAATTTTGCTTCATCAGGAACACAACCTGTGGTCAGTACACAGTCCACCTACTGGTTCTAGCCAGCACCACAATCTGTGGTCTGTACACAGGTCCACCTTCTTGTTCTAGTATGTACCAAAACCTGTTGTATGTACATGGTCTAGCTGCTGGCTCTAGTCAGCACCACAACTTGTGGTCAGAACATGGTCTACCTACTGGTTCTAGTGAGCACCACAACCTGTGGTCAGTACACAGATCCACCTGCTGATTCTAGTCA
>JAQZBX010048892.1:0-20073 GCA_029593785.1 Cabassous unicinctus | reverse complement strand
CCTGACATACTCATGCAAAGCTTTCATCAGAAAGCAAGGATATGGTGCAGCAAAAGAAAGAGTACTTGCCAGAGCTGAGGGCCTGAAAGGTATGCATGTGACAGCTCTCCAGAGGCCTTCATCTCTAGGGTAAACCACCAAGACCTTTGCAATGAATCTTGGCTTCAGAAGACATAAGTTCCTAATGGAGTTTTTATGCTCCTGTGGTCACTTAGTCAAATCAGATTGGCAAACTAGCTATGGCAAGGGAAAACCATCAGTAAACAAAGCAGCTCTGGAAATACCACTCTTACAAAGAGTTAAAATTCTCATTATTTTTTGTGCAAAACTTTTTTGAAAAATTGCAGAGGTGACAGATGTCTATATGTGAGTCTGTGGTGCTGAAGCATCATGACTTTGCACCCCAGGAACATTTGACAACATTCAGAACTCTGTTGGCTGAAGAAATAGGGGGATTGAGAGGTGCTGCTGTCATCTAGTGGACGGAGGACAGGGATGATGCTGAACACTACAGTCTACCAAACAGCCCTGCAACAAAAAGAAATATTCACCCCAAAATGTCAATAGAGTCAATATTAGAACTGATCTAAACTAAGGCATGTCAAAAACTCCATTATGCAGAGAAGCTAAAATGGAGAGCACGGAGGCTAAAGGTATAGGTCAATACTCTTAGCAAAATTTTTGGGAGAAATTCACACTTTCAAGGATCTCGGAATTGATGTATCAGCAGAGTGGTTACTGGATATTTCTGCATAAAGGTGAAATAAAGAATTACATCAAAATTACATATATGACATATAGTAAGGATGGCTTTGGAAACAAAAAAGAGGAAAAGGGAAGGATGGAGAGAGTTAGAAGCTGGGAGAAGGTGTGTCGTCTGGGGAGATGATAGGCAAGGTGGAGGAAGGGTTGTGGGTGCACCTTCTTCTTTGCATCCCATTCCCCAACCACAAGAACACTTATTGACTGTGCAAATCCCTGTCATCTCAGACTGAAACTCTGGGCTGGAGCAAGCGTCATCAGCACCCAGTGCCTGATGAAGCACTTCACTTGGGATCATGGAGCACTCTCTTTATAATCTGAAGAGCACAGGTGCTCCACAGGTATCTCATGGACGAGCACAAACTCAAGTGCATGGGGCCTTATTTGTCCTACTTCCTCTTGTTCCACTACAGACAGTGGAAGCTAATATTCCCAATATTTGTGAAACATCTGAACATCAGTGAGGTAAGAGACACTGGGAAGCCCACAGTAGAGAGTTATGTTTTCTCCTTTCCCACTTACCAGTTTTCTTAATCCATTGTCTTGTCCCAGAGGGACACCTTCGAGCAGACCTCTCAGGAAAGAAAAGATTATCATCTATGGGAACATGTTGGACAGGGCTGTTATCACATTGAGATTCAAAACCTCAAGACTATCTATCTGGGTGTGGCAGAGGGTTCCAGAATTAAATTGCAAATATAGTGACTTATTGACCATGGATAGTAATGGTTAGAAAATTCGGGATACCCACAGGAGAAGAAAGTCCCTCAAACTTAGTCCCTTCTCAGATCAGGTGTCCCTACGGAAGCTTCTTCTTCTCCTTAGGGTTGATATGGAGAGCAATAATGAGCCTTTGATAGGCTCTCATCGATGTTATTATAATCCAAGCTCTGACCTCATGAAGCAGCATCCTATGGGAAGGAACACCCATGTTCCTATAGGAGATTCTGTGTCCTGTTCAAAGAGAACTCCTGATAAACAAAGAACCTCTGACTCATAATGAATTGAGTATACCTTCCAGAAAACCACTCTTTGCATTATTCAAAGATGAAAAAATAAACATTACTTAAACCACTTAAAATGAAAAAGAGACATAGAACAAAGATTTCATTATTCATAAAAGTTTAGTTTTGCAACTTTCCTGGGCATAGAAAATTGAGAATTAGATACCCTGTCCCCTTCTTTTCTTGTATTTCAGCATCACTACAGAGATAAGAAGCTAGGGAAAAAGAGTACATTGACGTGTAATGTTCTGCTCTCTAACACACTGATCCAAGGGTGAACCAACATCTCATAATCCGTGAGTGCCTGAGCCTCCTGCACAGTCAATGGGGATGCCAGTTGTTGGAGTAATTCTCAGAGAGCAAAAGCCCCAGAGGGCATGATCGCAGGAAAGAAGCCCACACCTTGGCCACTACACATCCCTGATCTGCCCATCCTTGGAATAGCAGATATGTGTAAGAGAAGGTAAAACAAGTCTTGGTTAGGTTTGGAGGCAGGAATTCTGGACCCTTATGTGGACAAGGAGTTAAACTACAATTAACCTGAGATTGTTCTTTGAAATAACGCTGAAATAATTAAGTTCAGCTTAATTCACATAGTGTGTGTGGGAGTCACATGAGATAATTAAAGACCTCAATAAATGACAAAACATTATGCATGTGTGAGTGTGTCTATAATGTTTCCATTGACTATTTGATGTTGCGTACTCATTCGTAGAACACGTAGAGCCTAATTCCCCAATCGTCTCCCACAAAGGGCTGTGTCATGCAGCTTCATAGAAGGGGTTTTAACTCCTGCCTTTTGTTTTCCAAGCCTGGAGAACTTGCCAGGGAGAAGCTGGGGTGACACTAAACAAGAGTCCTCCTCAGAAAATGTGATTCACATTTCTACTGGAGAGTTAAAGATGCACCCCAAAGGATTGGGGCATGGTGCAACAGGAGCCCCTGCCCTGGCCAGGCTTACCAGGACTCTCTGTAACCTTTCTACTTCTGTCTACAGCTTTTGCATATCTCTGCACAAGAAACCTGGAATGGCCAATATTGGCAAGACACCTCCGGTCATCCGTGGGCGTTTCCACCTGCTTAGGATGACCATCTGCCAGAGGGGGAGCGTGTGGAGGATGCTGCAAACTCTGCAACCCTTTCGGCATCTCAGTGTCTGACCTCCAGGCTACTTCCACACACCCTCAGAAAGACCAGCTAGAAACATCTATGGCTGAGTCCTCTGCAGTACTTGTCTCTGCCCACTCACTCTTTCCTCCAGGGGACCAACCACTTGCCCCTCTGTGGGAGACCCCTCAAACACTGTTGTGTTTGGCAGCTTCTTGGCAGGTGTTGCCTGGGGAAGCCCATCGTGCCTTACTAGACACCATCCTGGCTCTGTCCTGTTCTCCCTCATTTCCCCCCATTTCCTTCTTCTCCCCATATCATACTCTGACCTCTGGCTCCATCCCCTACATAATACAGCTTTCACCCTTATTACTGGTCATATCCCTGACTTCAGAGACCCCCACCCCCTTTCCTCTCCCTGACATTGGTTCCCATATTCCCATCCCCATTTTTCCCACTCAACTTGAGATCATTCTCCTCTCAGGCTCAAGGGTTCCCCTTGCCATGGAGCATATTTCCTTTTCTCCTTATCTTTCCATTCCCCCTGCCACCATCTCATCCATCTTTGCTGCAAGGGGCTTCTCACCCATTCCACCCTGATTCCTTTTTTCCCTTTTCTCACCCTCAACTCTGGCTTCCTCTTGGTCACCTGAGTGCTTGATGCTCCTTGACCTAACCACCAGACCCTTCCTTTCCTTGTGATTGCCTTACCCTCTTCCTCCCCATTAACTTGCCCTTTCCTCCTTTCCACCAGAGCACCCTCATATCCTGGACCTGCCCCCCTCCCTGATCTCACTCTGTCTGCGGATCACACATCTCCAGACCACATTGCTGGTCAGGACATCAACATCCCTTCCATCATGGCCCATACCAGGATATCCAGGGGTGCACTGGGCTGCTGCCCTCCACCTCCACCAGCTGCCGCCACTCTCACTGTGCCGCCAGGTGCACCTGTACCAAAGTCCACTGAAAGCCACCCTTCCTGGCTGGCCTTTCCTCACCCAAAGATGCCTCCTGCTGAATATCATGTCCAAACAGACCTAGAGCCCCAGCCCCAGGCCTGTCCCATTGAATTTACCATAAGATCAGGTAAATCAGCTTCTGAGGCCTCTCATTTCCATCCTTAGAGTGAGACTGGTGGGGACCTAGCAGCTTTCCAGATGATGGGAGCTTACAGGGAGGACAGTGGAAACAGTCAGGGGCCAGCGGGACCTTCCTAAACTCTGAGTTACAAGGAAGACATAAAATAGGAGCACATTCCCAATAGCTCTCAAAGAGGAGGACAATCTGTATCCCAATTCTGAACAAGTCCATGGGCTGAAAGGGTTGTGGGCACAAAAAGTCCAAGACAGGAGCCCCCATTCCCATGCCCTGTCCAGACCAGATTCCAGATCCCACTACTCATGGAAAAATCACCCATGCTCTCCCTAAAGAAAAAGTAGTAATATTTTCTACAGATTTTTTTCAGTGACTTCAGTCCCATGAAAAAGTGGGGTAGTAAGGCCCAGGGCAAATATCCAAGACAGGTCCAGGCCCTATGGTAAGCCCAGGCACAGAGGAAATGGCTGCTGAAATCATGGGTTCTGGGGATCCTGAACATCAGGGGCACAAGAAAGCCTTGGGCCTGTGCCCAAAGAGAAGCAGAGTTCCAAGATGCCCAGAAAGATGCAACAATAAGGAAGCCCAGACCCTGTACATGTCATCACACGGGCATCTGGGTCTCCCTGGCTCCAGACTCTGCATCCTGCAAACACCAGGCAAGCTCGAGGCACAGAGCAGTTCCAGCAAGGTCAGGCATGGGAACACCAGAAATGCCATCCCAGAAGTGTGAAATTCCAAGATATCCAGTTGCCTCTTGTATTTCCCTGCCACATGTCCTAGTGAACTTCTGCCAAGAACCAGAATATTTAACTTTCTAGAGAAGCCAGATTCCTAAATGGGGGTCGATTTCTAAATGGGGCAGATTCTGTTTTAGAAGATGATTTATCTCCAAACTATAAATGCATCCTCCATCCCCTCCAAGGAGAAAAATCTTTAGTATCTAGTTTGTGTTTAGAAAACGTGGGAATGACTTTGGGACCTGGTAGGGGGTGAATAATAAATTTGTTTAAGCCACAGACATTTGTAGTAATTTGTTATTCAACTACCATAAATACACCGACCACCCTAAAAATGAAAATGAAAACAATCCATCAACACAGTCCTCCTCACATCACAACTACTTCCACTTTTGTTAATATAATTGAAGATTTCATTCAATTTTTAAAGATTTGTGTTACTTTTTGAATGGACAACAAATCAACCTTTAGTCATTCCCTTACATTGCATCCAATGTGAACCATATTTAGCATCAATTCCTCAAAGTATTTACAGGTTATTAATAATTTTATGTAGTATCTATAGATATTTTTGTTCAATTTTGTTTTTCAAACAAATTATTCAGTTATTTGGCTTTGTTGTGTTTTGTTTTGTTTTTAAATGAGAGGAAATGTAGATAATGTACTGAAGGGATATTTTCTAATTTTCTTATGCAGCAATGGAAAACTAATACTGATACCTAAGATGATTTGTCTTTTCCAATAGAATTTGACTCCTTAATAAGGATTGAGTAAAAGGCACCACCATTTGAAATTAATTTTTTCCCTTGAAAAATTGGACTGTTAAAAAGAAAATTCTTCTTGAATATAATAATGTAAGGATTAACTGTTGGAAATCAATATATGTAGAATTTAATGTTCATAATTGTGTACTGGTTGGAAAAGTTTACTTGACTATTAGCACCTAAAGAAGACTATTCCTTAAGAGGTTAGATGTAGTATCTTGGATCAAAGTTTGATCCTAGAGATTTATTCAGAGTAAGACAAGATAGGGAGAGAAGGAAAGTCCAAAGACCTTAGAATAGTTGTTGATAGATTGTCAATGGATATTTGGAAGCAGAGACTTGTCTGCAAGTGTAAGTGGCATGCAGAAGAGATTGTAATCTCTCTGCTGAATTTAGGAAAATAGTTGGCAGTGTGGTGCAAATATCATGCCCGGTTTTGTACAATGAGTGGTTCTAGAAATTAGAAAGAAAATAATCTTTCTCACAACACACATCTGGAAACTTATCCTAATGCAGCAGCGTTTGAGCTTGAGTTCTAGGCCAGGACTCCCACATGTTTAAAGGGAAAATGAAATAACAATGGGATGAGTTTTATGTAAAGAATTTACTCAATAAATCACTACAAATAAGAATGTAGAATGGGAGCCTAAACAAGGAATGAAGTAAGAAACCTCATTTAAAAACAACAAACATATGAGTCATATGAGTTAGGGGAGAGAGATTTTGCCAGTCAGATGACATCACAGAATGTAACACCTGGGAATTGAGCCGGGATCAATTTTACTGTGAAGATGACACACAAAATTATCTGTTTTTAGAAGAGGAGTCGAGATGGCAGGGTCTGTTTGGGAAGTACCCATTTTATATTTTGATTGAACTCTAAAAATGGTAAAACTGGTGGATGGGGAGTATAGTCAAACAAATTATAAATGTCCTGGCAAAGAAAGAACAAGGAGAAATGCAACAGGATTGAAAAACTATCTGACCACTGCCTGCTGTATACATTTTCTTGAACTGATTGTGCAATTGGAGTGTCTCCACTCAGTTTCTGCTTTCTGAATGTCTTATTTATTTATTTTTTACCACTTTGTAAAGTAGATTTTTACTCATCAGGAATAGCAAATGATATGGTGAAATTGTTTTAAAAGCAAGAAAGATACATCATCTTATTGCATAAAATTATAACCCTGTTTTTTTAATTGCATTTATAAAGGTTAGATTTATGTACCTTGAGACGAACTTTCCCAGAGTGGGTCCATGGGAGGCCTAGCAGCTTTCCAGGTGTTGGAGGCCATTAAGGAGTCCAGAGGTAACAGCCAGTGCTAGGAAAAACACCCTGAACTTCGGGCTGCAGGGACAGCCAGAAAAAGAGTGTAGTCTCAACCATAGAGAGAGGCCACTAAATGTCCCAAAGGAGCACACTTTGGTGGGCAGAAAAGACTCTGGGACACCCAAGTCAGAGGGAGAGCCACCCTGCCCAGGACAGAGAATTACCTAAAAGTCTTTGGAGTAAGGATTCCTCCTTACAGCCCTGCCACAGAGCACACAGGTTCCTTTCAAAAGGGAAATGGGAGGTGGGGGTTGGAAATAAGTGGTTTTCTGTTGCTTCAGCCCTGGGGGCGGGGGGGAACCAAGGGCAGGAAGGCCACTGTAAATAGCCAAGTCAGTGCCAGCTTCCATGCTAATCAGTTGAAATTAGAGCTTATATAAGAGGTCCGGGGGATTCTAAAGCTCAGGGAGTCTTGAGGCTGGTCCTGGAGGAGAAACAGGGCTTGGGCAAACTTTACCAGCATGGAGGGGAAGTCAGGCCGAAGAGGAACTCAGTCCCAGGAAGACGTTTGACGTGGGAATTCTTGTGTCTACAGAGCTCCCGCCTACCCAGGTCAAAGGAAACAAGAAAGTGCTACATCACGCAATCATCAGGTAGGTTTTGAGGGCAGAGCAGTCCTAGTAGGGACAGTCTTAGGAAGCTGGAAGACAAACTTGTAGAACTTTTAGATTCAATGATCAGTCCATCTGTCTAATTCATTCTCCTTCCGCATTCCCCAGTTTTTGCCACTAGTTAGGATACTCAAGCATGGATCAAGGTAACCAGTTACTTGGCCCACTTTCCCAACTGGGACTCACTTGTTTTTGCAGAAGTTTCCTATGATGTCAGGCAGAATTTCATCCTTCATCCTATGGGAGAAGCCAAACTTCTAGAGGCAATGGTTGCATACACTTAGACAAAATCTTGTAGCCCTGGTGTTAACAATCCTCTGAAGAACCTGGTCTTTGTCTACCATGAGCAATGATTGTTACCTTTCCTTAGTCTATTTACTTCTTCCAATAACCATCTGTTAATTTCTGTCTGTGTTAGGAGGCATATGTTTAGAGTATCCAAGGCCTTTGGGCTTAGGGAATGGAAGGGATCATCTTTAGCTCTTAAAGGTGGGTCTTTTATATCTATTAAAACGATAAAGGCCTAGAAGGTACTAATAGTGGTGTTGCACACCCACCTATTTCTAGGTTTTTCCATTGTACCTGTTCAAGTTTCAATGAATTACAAAATTTTACTTTTTTCCCATAATGCTTTAATTATAAGAATATAACAAAAATACAATAAAATCATCAGACGCCTTTCATAGTTAGAAAGTGTATGACTAAAACTCACTTCCTCTCTAACTCACATCCCTTAATTTTACATCTCTGTGTGGGGAGGGATAGGAGTAAGTGGAGGTATTAAGAAAACAGAAGTTAACACAGCTGGAAATATCTCGCTCAGCTTCCAAAATGGAAAGACTCAAGTAGCTTAATAATTCACAAAATTTGGAAATGGAATTTGGGGGTGATTGGGCCCTGTATCCAGAATTGTGGAGAAACTGAATCCATTGGTGAGTAATAGCTGGCAGCTGCATTGGAAGCCCTTTCCCATCCTGTTGGAGGCTGAGAGACCTGTACTGTTGGTCTCCATCATACTGTTGGTAACAAGACTTCAATAAAGTCTTTCCTGGTTCCCTTTCCTCCATTCTCACAAATTCTGGAAGAGTAAGGAACAGAAAAACATCCAGGAAGTTGGGGTAGTCAGGATGCCCGAATATGTGTGGAGTTACCTGGGTTAACAGACTATTGGATTTTGCATGCCTATGGTGGGTGTAAGAGGGTAAAGCAGGATCCTTACTCTTCTACCTCTCACTGATAAAAGGAAGCTTATAAGAAAGAAGAGTAGAAAATGCTTTATTAGTAAAACTAGGAGGAGTAGGAGCCTGCTATTTAAAGCCTTGAACAGGGAATTTCAATGTATGGAGAAGTACTCAGGTCATATTCCAGCTACTGCCACATGGACTTATTTCAATGCTAGAAACACAATACTAGAACTCCAGATGGAACCACATCTCCCCACTCACAGGGTCAGGAACAGGAAAAAATTTCCAGTGTCATGTGGACATAGCATATGTGGGACATTGTGTGTGTGTGGGGGGGAGGGGAGGGGTGGATAGAGAGGTATTATTGCAGGGGAGCCTGTGCTGAATGGTTCAAGTCATAGAAATAGGATAGTAGCTGTTTAAGAATCTACCATGTCTCCAATTTAACTGTGAACTTGACAATATGTCAATGAGTACCTGAAGGAAGAGAACAACCTTTCCATAGAGACCCTTCACCTTGGCTGGCTTGATAACATTATAACATTATTGCAGGTAATAATTGGATCATCCACTTATCATTTACAAAAATGTCCACATGCAGACACACAGAGCACCTTAGAAAAAATGAATTAGAGAATGCACTTGAGGTTGGAGGTAGCACAGGTAATAAGAGAGGAAGAAGAACAATGAGGGGGAAAGAATAACAAGCCAGTGAGAGGGATTGAGAATGCTTCCCGAAATATTAATCTCACACACACATGTAATCATCATCATTATCATCATCATCATCATCATTATCATCCAATCTTTTCTCCTGGAGGAGGATCAGTGAAATCTCTGTGGAGTTTGCATGGGATTTGCTTTAATCCCTAGAAAATGGACTGTAGAATGCCTAGCATCAATGTCACCTCCAGTGGAGAAGGGGAAACTTCCTTCCTTCCTTCTAGTCACATTTCATGATGATGCGCAAGATCTTATCAGTAGCTGCACCAGAAGGGGTAAAGTGGCCATGTTATGATTATCATACTGTTGGTAGCACGTAAATCTCTTTCAAAAATGCATCCACAGGGCTTTAACAACTGGTGTGCCCTGCACTTTGCCTAAAAAGTAGTGTGGGTTAGAAACATATGTTGGATCCTTAATAAGATCCATGGAACAAAAATGATGAAGAGGATAGAAGAATACTTATCTTTTTAGCATCCATGTAGTGTGTGCCAAAGCCTCTAAAGGACCAAAAGGAGAATTTGCAAGAAAAGAGGATATCAAAGAGAATGTGTGGAAGCAGGTATATGTCATGTGGGGTCTAGATGGTAGGGGAGTTTGGACAGTGTAGTGGGTTGATTTGTGATTCCCGAAATATGTGTCCAAATTTCACATAAGTGAACTTATTTGAGTAAAGAGTCTTGGCAGATATAATCATATACAACAGAGGGGAGGAATATTCCATTAGTGGCTCCCTGCCCATGTTTTTGATAACTTAAACAGGGCAATCTTAAAGTTTTAGAAAAAAAGTGAACCAAAAATCAAAGAAGAGCTATGAAATAAACCACAAGGCAAGCGAGACAAATTGACCAACAGAGTAAAATCACCAACACCAATTTCTCTCATGAATATGGATGCAAAAATCCTCAGAAAATCCTTGCTAACTGAATCCAAAAGCACAGTTTAAAAAAATATATATATATATACACACACACACACACACACCCCACAATCAGGAGAGTTTTATACCAGGTTTGCAAGTTTGTTTCAATATAAGAAAATCAATGAGTGTAATATGACACATTAATAAATTGAAGAAGAAAATCCAATTGATGCAGAAAAAGCATTTGACAAATACAACATCTTTACTTGATAAAAACTTTCTGAAATACAGGAATAGAAGGAAGCTTTCTTAATATGAAAATGTGCATATATGAAAAACCCACATTTAACATGGTACTCAATGGTGAAAAACTGAAAGATTTCACACTGAGATTAGGAATAAAAAGACAAGGATGTCCACTGTGTCCACTGTTATTCAATATTGTGCTAGAAGTTCTAGCTAGAGCAATTGGGCAAGAAAAAGAAATAAAAGTCACCCAAATAGGAAAAGAAGAAGTAAAACTTTCACTATTTGCTGCTGATATGATCCTATACTTAGAAAATACTGAAAAAATATACAACAAAACTACTAGAACTAATAGACAATTTCAAAAGGTGGTGGGATACAAGATTATATGCAAAAATCCATACTGTTTTTATATACTACTAATGAGCAAGCTGAGGAGGAAGTCAGACAATAAGTCCATTTATAATAGCCTCTAAAAGATTTGAATATTTAGGAATAAACTTAACCAAGGACATAAAAGGCCTGTATTCAGAAAACTATAAAACATTGCTGAAAGAAACCAAAGATGACCTAAATAAATGGAAAGACATTCCATGTTCATGGATTGGAACAATAATTATCATTAAGATGTCAATTCTACCAAAACCAATCTACAGAGTTAATGCAATCTCTGGTGAAAAAACAAACAAAAAACAATGATACTCACATAAAGATTGACAATGGAATCAAATCAACAAACTGGATATAGACCCTCACATCTATAGCTGAGTGATTTTTGACGGTGCTGTCAAATCCACCCAGCTGGGTCAGAATAGACTATTCAACAAACGGTCCTGAGAAAATTTGATATCCATATCTAAAAGAGAACAAAGAGGACCCTTATCTTACAACTTATACAAACATTATCTCAAAGTGAATCAAGGTCCTAAATATAAAAACTAAAACCGTAAAACTCCTAGAAGAAAATGTAGTGAAATATCTTCATGATCTTGTGGTAAGTGGTGGTTTCTTGGACCTTACATCCAAAGCATGAGTAATGAAAAAAACAAACAAACAGATAAACGGGACTTCCTCAAAATTAAACACTTTTGTGTTTCAAACATTTTAAAAATGTGAAAATGCCACCTACTCAATGGGACAAAATCTTCAGAAACCACAAATCCAGCAACGGCTTTATTTCTACCTTATATAAAGAGATCACACAACTCAACAACAAAAAGACAAGCAACTCACATAAAAAATGGACAAAAGACTTAAACAGACATTTTTCTAAAGAGGAAATACAAATGGCTAAAAAGCACATGAAAAAATGCTCAACACCACTAGTTATTAGGGAAATGCAGATCAAAACTACAATATCATTTCACACCATCCACAATAGTCATTATTGAAAAAACAGAAAACTACAAGTGCTGGAGAGAATGTGGTGGAGTGTAAAATGGTGTAGCCTCTGTGAAAGACAGTTTGACAGTTCCTCAGGAAGGTATATATAGAAATTCCATATGATATGGCAGTCCTGCTACTTAGGAATATATTCAGAAGAATTGCAAACAAGGACTCGAACAGATATTTCCATACCAATGCTCATAGTGACATTATTCACAATTGCTAAAAGATGGAAACAACCTAAGTACCTATCAACAGATGAATGGATAAACAAAATGTGATATATATATATATGATGGAATACTATTCAGATGTAAGAAGAAGTGAACTGGGGAAACACATGACAACATGAAGGAACCTTGGCAACATTATCTTGAATGGAATAAGCCAGACACAAAAGGATGACTATTGTATGGTCTCACTGATATGAACTAAATACTATGACTAGACTTAAGGAATAAGACTATGAAGTATAGGTTGGTGGGAGCCAGTTGGTGGGTTGAGAAGGGATAGATGATGCTGGATGTATGCAGATTGTTTAATAAGGTCAATTGTAAATATGGGGTGATGGGTGGAAGTTGATAGTAGCTCATCATAATAAGTATAACAAACACTGTTGATTTATGAATGTGATTGAGTCTGAAAGGGGTAGTCTAGGGAAGTTGTTAATTGAAAAACAGCTAGAGGATAATCTAGGGACTGTATAACAGCGATTTTGGTGGTAGATGAGACTATAAATACAAGAATGTTCTACTACAAGGTGTTAACAGTATGGTAATATATGGGAAAATCTATAATTCAATTTATAGATTATAGTTAATAGTAATTTTTTAATATTTTTGTAGCACTGGCAAAGAAGGTACTATATAAACATTAAAGGTAAAAAAAAAAGAATATGGGGTTTAGTTTTATGAGATATGGATATGATTAAGCATTTTTTTCTTCATTTCCTCATTAACAAGGAAAACTTGGTTATGTCATTTAACCAATCTATGCTCATTTATGTATCTTTCTTAACACTTGAGAAACAATTGAGTTTGTTTTTAGAATTATATGAGATAAATGTGCTTTGACAGAATTTTTTTAGAGTAATGCTTCCATAATTTGTTAAGCTGTCTTTTGTCTATTATTTTATTTTCTGAAGTTGAAATAAAGTTAACTTTTAAAAAACAAGGTTAAGTGGCCATAGATAATGACAGCTATTATATATCATCCCATTATAGTAAATGACTACTTTGAGCAAGGCATAGCTTAATTTTGCAATATTAAGTAATGTGGTATTTCTTGTACCTCCAGGTTGTGGAGCATATACATAAATTTATATTTATTATCTCATTTATTTAATGTCTACAGCCCATATATGTAGATATTGTATATTCCCTTTTACAGGAGAGAAACTAAGGCATTATGAATCTATTGTATATTTAGGTATGGTAGGATGTTGCTAAGAAAGGGTTGAATGAACCTAAGCTCCTGATATTTTCAAAACTTTTTGTAATCTTCTCCCTTTGAGATTTTTTTTTTAATTCAGTAACTCACCATGGGAGTTTGGGACTTTAAACAGCACGCATAGTATATCCCATTATTCTTTCTTGGCCAAGAGACAAAGCCACATATCTGACTATCTCCAAGATAAGCATAGAACATTCTATACAGGAAATAGAAATAAATAAATAAAATAGAAAGTGGACAAAGAACAGAAAAAACTATTCAAAGATTAATTCTTTAAAAGATAAAATAACAGAGAAGGGCAGAAAAAGTTAACAGAAAGATAAACAGAGAGGTATCAAATGTTACATGAATTGACAATAGTCTGCCCACTATTGAAAAAGAAAGTCTCCTAGACTACAATTCACCTAAAGCTTTGATTTGTTCATAAAACTGATATTTTCTTCAAAAAAGTTATAAAGGAACTTCTGTTAGATAACAAAGATGGAGACCAATTGTATAAATTTGCTTTCTTCTACAAGGAAAATAAAATTATCAGGGAAGAGTTAAAGGGACAGTGAAAGAGCAAGAGTGAGACTGAGAATTTTACAGTCAAAGATGAAATAGGACTATCAACAAGGCTAAAAGTTCAAAGGCCATCTGTCAGTTTTGATACAATGGTATTGGAACAATGAAATCCATGGTTAGAGCATTCCTAAGTATAATACTTTTTAAGATTCCATGTCATGCCTGGCTTCATAGCAGATCTTCATTTCACACCAGAGCTAGGGTCTCTTGCAAATTTGGAGCAACAGGATTTAGGAAGGGCAGCCCAACTCATGGAATAGTACAGAAAGCAAGGAAAAGAGAGTAAATATAATTGGAAAGAAAGGATTTGTGGTTTATTCCTCAACAGCAGCAGTTAAGGACAGAACAAAATTGAATAATTTGAAGAATATAACTTTCAAATGAAAATTCTATACAAAGAAAAATATTTCCCCAAAACAACCACCAAATAAAAATCATTTTAAAAAATCAACCATATCTTGGGTCATAAAGCAAGTCTTGACTAATGGCAAATGATTAAAATAACATGTCTTAGCTCAATGACTGTGGTGGAATTCAGCCAGAAATAAATAACAAAAAGAAAATTAGAAAATCTGGATTAGATTCAGAGCTAATGCAATACATTTCTAAAAGCATAACTTAATTATTTTTAATTAAAATATATCAATTTGTCATGCTGCATATCTACATTTGTAGGAAGCAAATAAAATTATACTTAAAGTGAAAGTTACAACTTTAAGTACATTTAGTTGTAAAACCAAAAAAGCTGAAGATCAATTATTTAAACATGTATCTCAGTATGTTTGAAAAGAAATAGGATATTAAACTCTTATAAAAAGCAAGAAACTAATGCGAAGAAATCCATTAAATATAAGTAGGAATTGTTTACATAAAAAACATACACTATAGATAATAATCAAAGGTAAAATTTGGTTCAATAAAAGGTCAAATAAATTGATAAAACTAAGATCAGTGTTATCAAGAATATAATAAGACACAAATAAGCAATGTCAATAATAAATAAAAATGGCATTATTAAGGATTTTGCAAGCATTAAATGATCATAAGAGGATAAAAAACTTTGTGTCAATAAATTTGAAAATGCAGATAAAATGGATGAAATTCTACCATAATACAACTTACCCAAACTAACAAAAGTAGAATTACATACTTTGAAAATTCTTATATTTATTAAAGTTCAAAATAATAAACCTTCAAACGAACAAAAATTGGAGTCCAGATGATTTCCCAATGGAATTCGCAAATTCTAATAAACCTTTAAGAGAGAAATAACACCAATAGTACACAAATTCTTCCAGAAAGCAGAAAGAAGAAATACTTCATAACTAATTTTATGAGGCATAAATAAATTCAATACAAAAAGATGACACTGACATTATAAAAAGGAAAATCACAGGTCAAGCTCTCTGATAGAAATAGATATAAAAACGTTAAGTGACACATTATCAAACCATAGCTATGATATATGCAAAGGCTAATATATCATGAGTTTATCTTTGTCTCCAAGACAACCCACTGTTCAATGATTTGCTAGAGGGATTCACAGAACTCAGAAAAGCTGTTATATGTTATACACACAGCTATGGTTTATTACAGAAAAAGGATACAATAAAGGATACAAAGGAAAAAGGCATATGGAGTAATGTCGAGAAAAGAACAGGCATAAGCTGCCAGTTATCTTTTCCAGTTGAATTGTATGGAGAACATTTAATTCTCTGGGCAATAACGTGTGACCAAATGTATCCTGAGTCTTGGGTCTTGGTGTTCAAAAACAATTACAAATAAACAAGTAAACAAATTTTTAAAAAAATGATGACTTTGGATGGATTTATGCTTTATTTGTATGTACCAATAAAATTGATTTTTTAAAACATTAAAAAAAAAAAATGATGTAAAATACTACCAAGGAAACAGCATCCTCAGCATCAAGTTATGCATTTAAGGCGGAGGCCATGGGGGTGTGTTTTACATACATAATGGAAGATTGATGAGCGTTTACCATGGAAAAAGTGCCCTGAAATCACAATAGAAATGACAGATGACAGAGAATTTTAAAGGCTGAATTTAAAACAGAAAACAACAGGGGCAGAGTGAGGATAAGACTAGGAAAAAAAAAAAAGAAAAAGAAAACTTTTAGAAATTCTATTGGCATAAATGGAAAAACACACAAAAAATCAATTCTATGATTTTGATGATTATTTAGTCTTAATTCAATATAATAACCATTCTGCCTTGCAAATCTAATTTTGCAAACATTGGTTTTCATACTAAGCTGACATTTTGCAATAGCTTAACATTACACCACTTTAATATCATATCAGAAGGGTATCTCTGAGTTTCTATTCTTATATTTTCATGATAAATTTTGCTGAATTTTCAGTGGGAATTATCTCCTTGCTTTCTTTTATATGCATAACTAGCTTTCAGCATAGCACATGGATTTGCAAAAGAATGATCTCTAGCACAATCCTTGCAAACAAAGGGTTAAGTCCCTAATAAGCGTTTTCTGAGTTAAATTCTTTGCAAGGCATATGAATCCATAAAGAACAGGTATAAATGCTGCATCCATTTGGGAGATTATATATATTTAGGGAGAGAAAACTCTAAAGGGTCATTCCAGCTCCAGAAATCCCCATATGTTCAGCTGATGCCTTGCTTAGGATTGCATCAAAACTCAATTCCTCTTTCTTCCCAATAGTGCTTTTTTCACCTTCCTTTAAAAGGTATTGCTCCCCAAAGCTTTCCCTAGTAAACATACTGCATGTTCAGCTCAGCGTCAGAGTCTGCTTCACAGAGAGCAGAATATTCAACAGTTGGTGCTAGGAGCAATTTGACAAAACAGACCCCAAGATGGGATTTAGAGTTTGCTAATCCCCTCGGGCTGGCAAGAAACACATGGCAGGTGGTAGATGGAGAACAGAGAGCCCCTGACACAGGGGAGCAGTGTCATTCTAAAACATTCCCAGTTGCTGAAATGAGATGGTATTCTAATGAAAGAGAATGAATTAGCTGGTGTAGTTTATCAGGTATCTCAGAAATATGAAGGAAATAGTTAAGTGAAAGGACAATGAAACTGAGTTCCTATGCTTAAGTTCAGTTGATGCTCTGGGAAACAATACCTATTAATTGGCAATTAAATGCCAAATGTAAAAGCCAGAGGGCTTCCTTGCTAGTCCTTCTTTATGCTGAAGAACACACTGCAGACTTACTTGTGAGAATAGCTAGGCTCTAAAGAATATCCAACTACCAACAAGAGCAAGCCTGTTGTAGGAAGGTCAGGGCGTGGTTGTGGAAACAAAGGCGGGGGGATTCTGAGGCTTGTTATGATGTCCCCTGAAAATTTGAAACTCCTGATCCACTTGAAACCTCTGGGCACATCTAAGCACAAGTTCCAAACGGTCCTTTCTTTGAGATTCTAAGGTTTGACAAACGCAGCCTCTTCTAGCCTTGTGAGTGGTGCCTGCTGGTGTGTGTTACCTTAAATTTCCTTTTACCTTTTGCCTTTGTCTCCAACATTTGCTTACTCAGTGTCTTATATTAAAGTATCACCATTGAAATAGATACTTTCATCTTTTTACTTAATTGGCTAATGACTAAGAAAACTACTAATGAGAGAAAGATAGATTGCGTTTACTAGCGTCTATTTGTCACCAGTTTTACTTCAAAAATTATGATCAGTAATATCTGGTGTCAGTCAGGGTGTCAGAAAATGTATACATTTTTATAAACTCTTTTGAGCATAAATTAGTGCAGCCTTTTTACAGAGCTATTTGATAGTAGATGTTAACTTTCAAAATGTTTATGCAATTTGACCAAACAATTTATTTCATGGTACTTTCTGTAGAGAAAGACATTCTACCTGACACAATTGCATAAATTTCATGGCCATATTGCTTGGGCTTAAATAATCACAATAGAAGATTTGCCAAATGGTTAATTAAACTATGCCATTTCTGTAATAAACTCAATCTACGGAAACTGACATCAATTTCAATATGTATAGTGATATTTTTAGGAAAATACCATTGATTAAAAACCCATACAAAATAGGTATATATATATATATATATGGATATTTACATTTGTATGCATAATATATTTAAATAAATTATGGGATGTTATACCCCAAACTCTTAATTTTTACCTCTTGTGAGGGACTGAAAATGGAGAGTGATCCTCCAGTGGTCTAGGGCAATGTTATTTTATCTGAATTGAATTGTTTAAAAGGCTCGTTAACAGGACACTTATCCAGCTCTGCCATTCTTTGACTCCCATGGATGGGTTTTCTTTCCTGTGAGCCTCTTCTCTGAAGTTTTGTTTTCTGAGAAGGACTTAATCTAGTATCTGACATCCTCAGAAATTGGGGCACAGGAATTCTTGGAAAGACGAGATTACGACTAACCCTTGGAGAGTCCAGATTTGAATAGCAGAAATTGACCTTTTAACATTCTACCTTTGTTCTTTTTGTCTCCATGTTAATGGTAAAAGACAAGAAATGAATGAGTATTGAAAATATAGATCATGGGCTTAATATTACAAAAAAGAATTGAACAAAATAATATCTTGAACTTGCTGAAATTGTTTTAAAATATCTTCTTCCATTTTCTAGAGCATACCTCTGTGAGACTGATTGTTCTGATATGAGAGTTATTAAAACAAAGCTTAACAGCACTTTAGACATTAAATGCCACAAAAAGTGTTGTTATTGAACCGACCTGGATTTAAAAAGCTGACAATGAAGCAGCAAGGTTATTTGTCACGTTAAAAAAAGGTAAAGAGTGATATACATGATGCCATTCAAATGTGATTTTAAAAGTGTTTCAAAGAAGCAATTGCTATTTTACCTATAAATTGTGTTTAGATACAATTGTGAACCAACACAAATTTATGAATGTAATAGAAATTCCCTATATTAATACCGATATAAACACTTCAATCAACAGTTTTTATAATCATTTTCTTTTTCCCTGTGTTATGCTTGTCTTGATAATAATTGTTGAACTTAGTTTTATATCTGTTAAATCTGATAATAAAAAACTAGGTATACATTTGAATATGGTTTCACCATATCAGTCTTCTAATAATACATTATTATTGTATTCTATAAAAGTACCAGTCATCAACAGACTCTATAACAGGTAATCAAATGAGAATTACTTCACCATAGACAGTTTGAGAAGAATTTTACTAAACTGTCAGCTTCCTGAGGTTAGAATCTAAGTGTGTGTGTGTATGCGTGTGCTCTGCTTATAATCATATTTCCCATGCTAAGTCACTACGTATTTATTGACTGATTGAATGAATGAAGAGACAACACACAAAGGGACTAAACATCTGCCAAGGAAGGTGCCTCAAGGATTCTACCTCCATAGTTTAGTATTACAAAGCTCAGAATAAGGTAGACATGGACCGATTTGATTACATTTCGAATATTTAGAGTACGGCAAGAGAAGCTGTGCTGGGAGAATGTATACCTGAAATTGAACATAGCTCAGTCTACTCCAAACTCACGTTCTTTATTCTACTAAAATGTTTCATCTCTAGGATATGCATAGATATAATTTCCCCTTTTGTAGGCCCATGTCTTTTTTTCTTTAAAACTGAAAAAAAAAATCTGTTTAAACATAGGTAAATTGTCTGATTAGAAAAATAATTGCTCCAAAATATTCACTGTCAGAAAATACCAGAAAGAGATGAATCACCAATTCAGGTTTCTTATTTAACAGATTAAATTCTACCACAACCACCAAGAAAAATATCAGAAAACTTCCAAAAGTTCTCCAGGTAGTTAAATGGAAGATTTGAATTTAGAAGTCATTTATAAATTTTGATTAGCCCTTCCAAATATGAGCCCAGATAAAACATGTGTGAAACTTTACAAGTACAGTACTAGGAGCGCTAATCCTGAGCACCACTGTTTTCTGATTTACATTTGTTATTTTAAAACCAGTATTGGGCAGTCACTGACCTGAGAACTTTACAGTTATTAACACATTCTATTTTTATAACAGGAAAGTATGGGCAAAATCTGACTCTATACTCACAGAATTTAGTCTCTTATGTAATATACTGTATCATATGTATATATCCTAATAAAAAAGACAGGTGAAGAAAATTATCGAACACTTTTAAGTAAAATATATCAAAAAATTCCATTGTATTAATCCTTTATAGAGTTAAAATTGAGTATTATGATATTTCAGACAGAATCTGAATTTTGACTTAAAAGTATCATTTTTT